>APFE030177733.1:101270-136209 GCA_000404065.3 Pinus taeda
GATATTTTGGTTGGTTAGGTGGAATGGTTGTTATTTTTTTCATTCATGATCAAAATTTTGCTATTAAGATAATGGTTTATAATGTTTTGATAATTATTGTTGTAATAATTTCTAGCCTTGTAAACTCGTTTTTTTGTAAGCTTGGCAGGACTCATATTTATCATGTATAATATATCATCTCGATTGGGTTGAGAATTGAACCAGTGACTTCACATAAAGGGATTCCTTAACAAAAACACCCAATCACAATCTATCCAAAACCCGTGGACTAACTTTACAAACTCATAAATACAACCTCATAAACATTTAATCTTAAAATACGTTAACTTTAATATTAGAGATCTTGATTATTAGAGATCTTGATTATTAATTTTTCAAAAATAGACATATTTTACCCTACATATATATATACACAAAAATATCTTATTTATATATACAATTACAAACCTTTAAAAAAATTGCTAATGGGAAAGCAAATATTCAAGGTGTCGAGCAATAATTCACATACTTTTATTACTTAGTTGAATATTACCCACCATCATTTTCAATTGAAAAAATAAACATTTGACAACAACATTTCGTGCTTTAACCAATCACCGAGTTGTTTTTGATCTCCTTTAGTGGTGGAATATTATGCAGATAAAGGAAATATTGAAGTTCCTATTGCAGACACAACATTTCTGGCTTCAACCAATGGCTGAGTGGTTTTTGATTTACTTAGTGGAATATTATGCAGATAAGAAAAATACAAATGAAAACTATTAAAGTTCCAGTTGCAAATTTTGATATAAGTTATAATGAAGTGAATATATATATATATATGGGGTATAATAAGTTAATTATTATTATTTTTTAAATATATATATTTTTGAAAAGTAACATTTTAAGAATAAATAGTCAATTGTTAATATTATTATTATTATTAATTTTTATTTAATCAACAGTGTTTTCCAATACAATTTATTATAGAAAATTTAATAGAGGTATGATCTGATTAAGACTCTATTAATACATAATTATAGTTATAAATTTAGTTTACATAAAATTAAATACTTAAAGGTTTACTTGTAGATTTAGATTAATGTCTTGCAATCACGTGGACTCAATGTCACCAAATAACGGAAAAATAAAATTAATTCTTTTCAAATTGGTAGACATTAACGGAAAAATAAAATTAATTCTTTTCAAATTAGTAGACATCCTCTTGTTTAAGAGTGATTAGTGAAAGTTTATCTCAATAACGCTGGCTTTATTGTTAGGGGCTGCCAAACTTAGCATTTCCGGGATTTTCTGAAAATCCCCCACAGCAACACGCATCTCAAATTTGAATAAATAAACGTTTTGACTGCTAATTAATGAATAACCATAACGTGAATTTCAATGACACCCAACAATAATGAAAAAAAAAAAATCAAACTATTAGTTAAAAGATTAGATTAGTGAAAGTTTAATCAACTAAGCTGGATTTAATTTTCAATAATGCCAAATTTAACGTCCCTGGGACTATGAGAATCCCCACAACATCTTTGGGGATTTGAGAGGCAGATATTCATAATGGGCCATACACTCCATTCACTCGGATTTACTACCTAGGAGTTGAATGCCCAGTGGCAATCTTTGAGTTCACTACTAACTGGTATTTGCCAGCCACCTTGGGGTTCAAGACCACCTGGGCTTCAATGTTCAAGACTAAGTGGGCTTCACCAATTGGAATTCACTGGGTATTAGAGCCTTTGCCACCACTCATTACTGGCCTTCACTACACTGGTATTCACTAGGTATTAGAGCCTTTGTCACCACTCATTGCTAAGTGGCATTTGCCAGCCACCTTGAAGTTCTGTTGGGCTTCACCACCTTCAGCTCACCGGGGATTGGCTATGGGATTGGTAGCATAACCATTCGCCACCCTAGAGCTCATGAGTGGGCTTCAGGTACACCACCTTGGGTTCACCTAGGAATGGTATATAATCATTCGCCACCTTGGAGTTCCTTGCTGACTAGACTTACCACATCACCCTGCACTAGACACCATGGAGTTTCTTGCTTATTAGACTTACCACATCACTAGCCACGTGGGAATTCCTTACTCTCTAATCACCCTCCACTAGCCACCTCGGAACTCATGAACAATAATGATATAAGAGTCAAGAACGAAACACATTAGGATATATACATCGAAATACATTAGGATGTATACATAAGAATGTGGGGAGCACAACACGTTCTAAGTGCATGAAGGGCAAGGAACTCACCGTTCATAAATCCCAGTCTTCACAACCCTAGAAATCAGTTAATAACATTAAAGAGATGCCATGAGCCGTCAGATGCATGCCAACTAACGTGTCGCCCATCTAAGGCACGTCTCCTCTATTTGATTTACATCAATGAATTCAACCGAACATAGAATGGAGAATCAGAAATAAATAAATTTAAGAAAAAAGAATTAGAAAAACCAAGTTGCCCTCTCATTACCTTAATTGGGTGATATGATAATGATGATGAGGAGGATTCTCTTGGTATGAAATTAGGAATTCGGTTGATTTTCTGCACCGAACTGTATCGTCTGCAATCTCTTTCTCTTTGGCTTATGTGAGTTCTTAGAAATATATAATTTTTTGCCTTTGGGTGGGAAGTTTTGATTGATTTTATATCTTATAAGGAACAATATGATAGAATAGCAAATGCCCATTTTAATACCTTGGCAAAATATCACATGGACTGTGCGTTTTGGCATATTTTATGCAAGGAAAGTCTGTTTTTAGAATTGGTAAAGATAGAGATTGGGAGTTTCACACTAGAGTAAATTTAGGTGGGCGTCCATATTTTTATCTTGTGATCATTTGGCTCTATATTTTTTGGTAAATGCATGGGAATATATGAATATATCCTTTGTTGGGGTACGGATATATGCAACTTAAATGGATATTTTTTCAACCTGTGCGAGAAATATTCATCTTTGTAGCTGGGTATATGCATAAGGTGATTCTGTAAGTGCCTTTTAACTTCGTGTTCTTTTGAAGGGCTTATGCATGGGTTTGTTTGTTGGGTTTATGTTATGTGTCTTCTATTCAGAGTTTCATTTTTTATTTTTATTTTTCTTTTGTTGTTGGATGTCTGCTTGTATTTTTAATGGCTTTCTTTTATGGTGGAGTATATACATAGTTTCTGGTTGGTTTGTATGAGACAATGCATGGCTGGCTCATGTGTTAGGCTGGTGATGTAAGGATATGCTATTTTTTGTTTTAATTTAGGTGGGCATATACAGTTATGGTGATTTTTATTTTTTTGGGTGGGCATGGGCTAATTCTGGGTTTTCGGTTGTAGATCATATGAATATATTGTTCTGCACTGATTTCCTAGGTAGGTATATGCATCAAATGGTGATTTTAGAATGTGGGCATGTGTGGAAACTTGATTTATTTCTGTGGGTATGTTTATATTTTTCTTATTTTAGCCTGTTACATTTATTTCCTTTAAGTTGGGTACACGCAGTTTGATTTATAGGTTGCAGACCTAAGGACATGCTGTTTTGCATATGCATTCGTTCTTTCTGTAACAAAAAAATGATTTTCTTGGTTTTTGTTATGTATGTTTTTGCCTTTCTAGGTGCTGTTTCCGTGGAGGAAATATTACTGCTTATCTATTTGGGTAATTGGAAGGAACGTCTGGCTCCATTAGTCCTTACTCCTCCATTATGTCAGAAAACTGTTATAACAATGGCGGTTCCTTAGAGGAGCCTCAGAATGGAAGCCACCCTTCGCCTTCAGTTCCAGATTCGCCTTGCCCCCAACTTCTGCAACCTCTAACTTACCCTGGTGATTCTTTTGTTCATTCCTCGCCACAGGGAACGCCGGTATGCAAGGCTTATCCTTCACCAGTTGCCAAGCATGAAGAAGTGGTTGCCAATGGATCTCTGTTTCTAGAGACTCTCGGCAAGTTCCATGCCACAGTCGGTACAAAATTCATGTAAGTTAGATTTTGCATTTGAATTTCAAGCTTTATTGGCATTAAACAATGAATATTATTTCAGTAAGGAACCCCTTTGAATAAAAGCAAGGGATTACTTACAGATTAGAGGCTTTATAGCAAGGGAGTACTGCCATATTATAGGCTTCATTTGTTGATAGTACACCAAAACTTATGCTTCGAAAAGCGGTTAGTTATTCATATGTTCGTAAAATTTCTTCCTTAAAATTGAAGTTTGCATTACGAATTTTCCAAAGAGGTCGCACGCCACAAACCGCCTGTTAATGCGGGTAAAATGGCCCTAGAGGGGCGAGCCACTGAAATGTCACTTTCCTTTCGACAAGTTGCCATTACAGGCGCATCAGCAAGGGTATGCCATATCAGGATCCCATGCATTATAATATAGTTCTCCTTGCCTATCTGTTGCAGGACACTATTTTCAATCCCATCATTATAACATAGTTTCTCTTGCCTCTTCAGCCCCTTAATTTTCAGCCTGATTATTTTTGTGGAGTCTCTTTTCGTCTCTGTATTATGCGGGTTTAGAGTTTTTCTAAATTTTCATTTTGATATTTGAATTCCAGAGAAATACACCAGTTTTAGGAGTACACTGATTCCATCATGTTGTTAAAATACACTAAATAGGATTTCGTTAAGGATTTGACTCTGCAATATCCCCTTAATTTTCAGCCTGATTATTTTTGTGGAGTCTCTTTTCGTCTCTGTATTATGCGGGTTTAGAGTTTTTCTAAATTTTCATTTTGATATTTGAATTCCAGAGAAATACACCAGTTTTAGGAGTACACTGATTCCATCATGTTGTTAAAATACACTAAATAGGATTTCGTTAAGGATTTGACTCTGCAATATGCGGGAGAGCTTGATGGAGGAAAGTAAAAGAGGAGAATAGTTACTTCAAAACAAGCTGTGAAACCAATATTTCATTATAGAATCATCTATACCTAATTCTGTTTGTATTTCCTCACACCACTCATTGACGTCAGAGTAACATTTACAGTCTTTGTACTGGAAACCTGCATGCAAAAATCTTCAAGCGCGGCACCAATGTCCTAAAAACCTAATGTTCTTTTTTCTTGCTTTCTTCCTTGTCTGCTTGATCGCCCGGAGTATCAACAATAAACTTGGAAGAGCATAACGGCCTCCTTGCAGAAAAGTGGAAGTTGAGGCATTCACTACCTTCCAACTCCTAAACTAATTCTCAGAGTAAATCTCTGAAAATTTTGAAGGGCGTGGACATGCCCCATACCATAGCATAACTGTGTCACTGAATTCGAATGACTAGGTGAATGGTCACAAATTTGAATACAAAATTCTAGGAATCCAGAAAATTCATTGAGACCACTGATGCCCCCGCATGAGCACTGGTGAAATGCCTTTTATTCCTCAAACTTCCTCAAACCTGCAAATTAATAACATGTTTAGTTATTTTGGCAGCTGTGGTATCCCCGAACAACTCATATTTTGGCTGAGTGCAACACTGGATGACTTCATTTGCACCTCAACTTTGCTTCCTATTTTTGTCATTTAGATTTTTTGTACGGTAGCCTGCTTACGTATACTATACAATATTCTTATTGAGATTTTGTTAAAATGGATTTGGTGAAATGATTACTAGGTTGTATTTGTCAAATCATGATGAGTTCAATTGTTTTGTAGGCTTAAAGCCTTAATGCATGCAAACAATATGAATAAAGTATCGAATGCTTCATTAAGCTTTATTTAGGAGAGGAAACTAGATGGGTCCCATGGTCAATTGCAAATGGTTATCTGTCCCATTGAACATGAAAGCGTGAGTCAGTTTGGTCGAAGAATTAGTAGGTAGTATTCATCAACTTTCTAATGAGCCCAATTGCTTTGTAGTTTTCATGCTTGCAAACAATCCAGTCTCAAATGCTTTATCGGGATTATTTAGGAGAGGAAACAAAGACCGGTCCCGTAGTCCATTGCAAATGGTTATTTGTGTCGAGGAAAATGAAAGAGTCAGTCGATAAGTTGCTCTTTGATCATTAGTTTCATATTTAAGATATTTTATTGCTTTGTAGGGTTCCAATCATTGGAGGAAAAGAACTGGATTTACATCTACTGTATGTGGAGGTTACTTCTCGTGGAGGCCTACAACAAGTAAGAATATGATCAAACTTACATTTTCAAGATTTTGTGTGTTTATGCCACTATTTTTAACATTTATGATTGGATGGTTAATTTGTGTATTGTCATCTCTGTGTTTATAGTAACAAATGTTATGTATAATTTCACCATGAAAGACCTTTTGTTTGGTTTATTTGTGATAAGTGACACTGCTCATGTATGCTTATATATGAATTTGAACTGCTGATTATTTCTTAAATATCGATGCTGGTATACGCATATATGGAGTCGAATTGTTGAATTTAATAAGATCAGTGGTCAGTGCTCAAATTTAAATGTGGTTTAGGTAACTAAGTATAACGTTTTGTCAGTTATATGCTTTGGTCGTTTGTGTTTGTATATGTAACATAAACTTCAAACATACCCTTATTCTATTTAAACTTATTTTGATGAGTACCTAGTGTTGGAAATCCAAATTGGATTATAATAAATGGTTATGTCTCACGGTCACCTGTATTATGTTCAATAAAGCAAGTCTAAACAAGAATGATGTAGGACTGCTAGGGACATTAGCTACAGATTGATTAATGTTAAAATAGATGTTGGATTTTTTTATACCAGACCTATTGTTCATACTTGATATATGGTCGATGCTTTAGGGGAACCTTTTTCAGTTCTTTTTATTTGAATTTCTTGCATTTCTAAGAGCTTTCTGGCAGGATGTTTCCTTGCATTACATCCCTTTTCACTGCATCCATTGTAGTCACAAAGTTGTCAATCCACACCTATCAAGATGAAAATATACCTTTAATATGAGAAACCTTGGTATATACATGTAAAAGAGGGAATTTAATATGGGAGGAAAGACCTTTTGTGTGATTGAAACTTTTTTGTATATACATCTAGAAGTTCAGTATTGACGTCAGGTTTCTAAACATATAGTTAGGGTGTGGATGGTGTTGGGAAAGATTAGGGTCATCTAGAGTTGGTGTATAGCGTTTCCAAGTGAAAAATGTGCTGGAAAAAGATTTTTAAGAAAACCAATAAAAAATTTGGTTTTAAGTTTCATTTATATTTGCAGGATGAGTTTTTCCTGATGATGTCTCTTCTGTATCAGATTTTTATTTGCTTAGAGCACATGCTAAAATAATTGTTTCAATTGGATGTAATTGTTGATTTATTTACGCTTTTATATGGAAATCTATTGTTAGATGTTAGAATAATGTGTTGGCAAGTACCAGTCCAGATTCCATATTCAAATGTACATGTTTCTAAATACTGAACTCATTACCAACAGATCTTGATGCATCGATATGCACTATATGTAAGACTAATATTTTTAAAAATTGTTTGCCTTGTTTGGGGAGGAATTTGAAGGCAGAGGTTGATGTGCTGTAAACTCATGAATGTTTAAAGTTTCACAAATTGGCTGCTCTAGGGTGGTGCTTTGAATAACACAAAAGCACAAAAAACAACCCACCGTAATCATGTTGTCCAAGCCCATGCAAATGGTTGCAGTCCATGAGTGTGTTGTTGATTTGACCACCCTAGAGGAAATCATTTGGCAAAAGAAGCCCCATCTCGTTCTTTTAAGGTTAGGTGGGGTAAAACAGGAGTTGCTGTTAGAGTTTTCCAAGAATTACCATGCTAGTACTTGCCTTCTAGTTACTGAGGCAGGTAAATGGTCATACTCGGAAATATTAAAAAAATAAAAGATCAATTTTTAATGCAAGAAAGAGTACAAAGAATGCATAGATAAATATTCAATATCAAGAAAGATAAACTTACCATATGTTATGGACAAAAAAAATGACATTATTTATTCTCACAGCTCGTAAAGGCATAGATAGACAGGCGATGCATAGATTATAAATGGTAAAATTCATTATCATAAAAGATGCATTTTTTACATGTCTGGACCTCAAATAGTAAATATTAAACGTGTATTCTCCGATTCTGCTTAGTTCATAACCAGAAGGCCTATAGGGCATACACTACAAACCCACATGCTACAACTTTGAAATTACAATTAATTATGACTGAACAATACAAATGTTAAAACTACTGATCAACTACTCATCAACTACTAGTCTACTGGTGCTCAAAGATGCAAATGTGACTACTGAATTAGACCCAATTTTAGCACATATGACTGAACCCTCCAGTGGTGTTCTATGGGGTTATGCTTTGGTAGGTAATGTCTGATCCCTAATGCTCTCTTGAGTTGCTCCTCCATCTAGCCAACTTAGATGAAGATCTTCTCAAAAACTATGCTCTTCATTTTGAAGTTTGCATTAACCTGTTGTATATATATATATATTTTTTTTCTAGGAAAGAAATCAACCTCCCTCTCAACACAAGGGCTAGAGTGAGGTTGCTGGTACCAGGCCAGCCCACAGGTATGCTCACTTAAGAGCTCACAAGGTTCGAAGCTGATACAACAATATTGATACTACATAGGCATGGTAAGGCATTATAACTCATTATGTCACTTGTAGGGATTTGAACCTCTGTGGGGAAGATAACAACCATTCTGCCCAACCACCTGAGATAACCCCAATTGACCTCATGAACCTGTTAGATATTTATCTTTGTTGCTCAATTAGTATTCTCTAGCAGTGATGCCACTTCATCTTCATTGTTCTTGGTTCCTGTGCACAGCAGCAGAGAAAGGGCAGGTAAGTATGAGCGTGCAGCACTAATGGAAGAAGGGAGGTGTACATTAGTTATGTAGAAGAGAGATGGAGAGGGTGCATGGAGGCTCTAACCTTACAACACTTCAGTAATTAAACTATTGTTCACATTTAGCATTCTAGTTAGCTAGAGTTTATTTTTGCATGCGTTGACTATCATCAGAGGAGGGTGCAGATCCCTAGGACAGCTAGGGTGCTTGAATGAGGAGTTAAAGGTGGTGTAATTTTATCATTGCCACTTCTATCTATGTAGGAGGGTGCATTGCAGAGTAGATTAGGGTCAGGATTTGAATGATTCACCCTGGGTTCTTCATGCATGTGACCACGACCATTATATCTTTCCCTCTTCATTTTGTATTAAGGAGATGCTGGGTTTGAGAGTTTAGTGTTGAGCTGCAGCAGTGTAATTTTTCTTTTTCATTGAATATAAGATTGATGCAGTTATTGAGAGATTCACATTTTGCGTTTGATGTTTGTTGTTCATGCAGTATTGTTTGTGGATTAATGTATTCAGAGTTTGTTGTTTTGATGGGGGTTTTTTAGGTTTAAGCTACCTAGATTTAAGTTAATTTATTTGAGTGTAGAATTTTCTTACCATGGTTTCAAATTTTAACATGGTATTGGAGCACATTTATTGAAATACGCCAGATCCATGTATGGGATGGGCTGCTTCCTCTGAGAGGGAGTTTTTGGGGAGTCTCCGTGGCCGTGATGCCTAATGAGTGAACTAAATCAGAACCTGTGATAGGTTGTTGGGTGAGATGCCTAGGATATTCCAATGATTGGAAGGTTGTTATTGGATTGAGATAGGAGATTTTCCCTTGGGATAGGTTCCAATTCTGATTTCTTTTGAGTCTGATTTGTTTGAAGTGTTCTTTGGTTTGCATTGATGGCTAGTTTTGGTCTCCAAGGCACTTCCAACTTTATATTGTGGAAGTTCGTGCTCCAGAATTTCTTGGAGGAAGCTGAACTATGGTGTCCTATGGATATGAAGGTGACACTGAACTGTGGTATCATATGGATACGATGGTCACAGCTCCCACTAAATTTAAGGAATTGATAGAACAAACTAAGAATTTGGCTAAGGCAAAAAGCAAATTCTCCCTGTTTCTGTGAATGATCACTTGATCACTGACATAACAAAGAAGAGGGTGATGGAAGTAAATGTTTGATGCCTTGGTCATGTTGTACTAGAGTGTCAAGTTATCTTTTGAAGCGCTTTCGAAGAACAAGTTCATTGGTACTTGCATAAGCTAGATTAATACTATAGCAAGTTGTCTAATGAAGATCATAAAGTTGAGTGATAAGTTGTTGCGATTAGAGAAAAAATGATGAGAGTGAACTAGTTTGCATCACTTTGAATGGCTTTGGTCCTTTGTGCCATTACTGTGTTTAGTTTATTTGTGCTTTTGAGAAACTATTGGATGACTTTGTGGACAGGAGATGAGAATAGAGACTGTTTCAACCAATTTCGAGGAAGATCAGGACATATCCATCTTTGGGAAGTGAGGAACTAGGAAGAGTTAGAACAAGAAGGAAGACATAGGAACTTCGAACCAAGGGAAGAAAGAGTTTAGCCATGTGATGCATTTTAAGTGCCACAAGTTTGGTCAATATGTATTTCAATGTCCTGAGAACAAGGGGAAGGTTAAGCAACAACAAAGGCAATTGTAGGGGTTGATGAGCTTACATCGAAATTGTAGACAACCATTCTCAATGGTGTTGGGCCTTTCCAGTTATACAATTTTGGTGTTGGGTGGTATGTGGATAATATAGGACATATCCATCTTTGGGAAGTGAGGAACTAGGAAGAGTTAGAACAAGAAGGAAGACATAGGAACTTCGAACCAAGGGAAGAAAGAGTTTAGCCATGTGATGCATTTGAAGTGCCACAAGTTTGTTCAATATTTATTTCAATGTCCTGAGAACAAGGGGAAGGTTAAGCAACAACAAAGGCAATTGTAGGGGTTGATGAGCTTACATCGAAATTGTAGACAACCATTCTCAATGATGTTGGGCCTTTCCAGTTATACAATTTTTGGTGTTGGGTGGTATGTGGATAATGTAGCTTCCAAACAAATGACAACCAACAGATCAACTTTCTTCAAACTATAAGGAATGAAATTTTGGCATGTAGGTCAAGCTTGGTAATGATGCCAAATACTTAGTGATTAGGATGGGTTCTATTTGATTTTGCATGCCAATAGAGGAGGTTTTTGAGCTACATGAGATATTATATGTTCTTGATTTAACCAAGAATCTTCTTTCATTTTCTAGTCCAACAGATCCAATGTGTATCCTTGCATTTGATGATCAACAAGTGATTACTAGAAACATAGCCTTGACCTTGGTCACTTGCACCATGGAGCTTTGCCCTCCTTGAAAGATATAGTTGTGCGACTGCCTGATTTCTTCTTGGAGAAGCACGATTGTGTAAGGGATGTGCACTTGGAAAGCATGCCAACACTTCTTTCTCAAGTAGTGAGCACAAATTGAGAGGGATTCTTTATCTAGTACATTTAGATGTTTGTGGATCCATGTCTTCAACTTTTTTGCTAGGTAATATCTATTATATTTCTTTCATAGATGATTCTTCTAAGAAATCTTGGATTTATTCTATGAAGGCCAAGGGTGAGCTCCTGGTACGTTCCAAGAGTTCAAAGCTCTTGTGGAGAACCATACATGTAAGAAGATGAATGCATTTGATAATGGAGAGTACACCTCTAAGGAGTTTGATTCCATTTGCAGAGAAGCAAGGATCAAAAGAGGGAGTTAGCAGTGCCTTACAACTTGTAGTAGAATGAGGTTGCTAAAAGGAAGATTAGGCTAATTGTTGATGCAATAGAGGCTATGGTTTATGACCTATTTTTCCAATGTTTCTTTGGCCAAAGGCATGTGGTACAATGGTCTTCAACTTGAATAAGTGTTATCATAAGGTATGGAAGGATAAAAGACCAAAAGTAGCTGTCATTTGTGAGAAACCCTAGGTATCACACTTCCATGTTTTTAGTTGTCTTGTATATATTCATATTCCAAAGGGAAAAAACTAAAATGTGGAACTCTCTAGTTTGAAGGGTGCTTTTGTTGGCTTATGGAGTCTACATTCTCTCACCATGAAAGATAGTAGTGCATCAGGATGTGGAGTTCGATGAGGATGCATGGTCCCCAAGGTCTCAAGAGCTTGCAACAAAGGTTAAGGTGGGAGAAACACTAGCTGTCCCAAATGTTGATTTAGAGAAATCGTAAATTTTAGATTTAGATGAACAAGGTCTCATAGGTGGAATTGATGCTTCAATATCTTATAATTCAGCGAAGAAGCCTAAGTGGCTTACACATGAGCAAGAAGGAGCTCCAAAGATGTCCTTTTGAGTGAGTCGTCCTCATAAAAAGTTTTATATATGTTGCATTGATGTCTTCCATCATTGATATAGAGCCTTCTAGTTATGAGGATGTAGTAGGTGAGAAAGTATAGCAAAAAGCCATGCTGAATGAGTATAACTCCATCATGGAGAATGATGTTTGGGAAATTGTGTTGAGACTCATGGGAAGAAGGTGAAGCTTGTAGTAGATCGCAACATAGACAAGTACGAGTCTCAATTTATAGTGAGAGGATTCTTCTAAAGAGGGAATTGGCCATGAGGAGACTTTGCTCCATGTGCTAGGAATGCTCCTATCAAGATTCAAGACCATTTGGCATTATATCTTTACTGACAGTTTTTGGTTAACATATATATCACATGGATGTAGAGGCAATGCTTCTTGATGGTTTGGTTAAGGAGGAAGTATACATAATTGAGAGGTTTGAGGTGCATGGGCGAGGGACCCATGTGTGCGGTTTGAAGAAAGCCCTTTATGTGTTGAAGTTGGCACCACATGCTTGGTAATCAAATATTGACGTGTACCCATTAGGTTTGATCTTCACTAAAACTATTGCAGTTCCCAATCTTAGGTAAGTTTGACGAAATCCAAGTGAGATCTTCCTTCAATAGGGTTAGTTTGACAAAGACCAAGTGAGATCTTCCTTGAATAGGGTGAGTATGTAGTTAAGATTCCTAAGAGATTTTAGATGATTTTTTGTAAGCTTGTGGCTATTTTCTTGTTTTTGCACGTGGACCTTTATATTCCATATGAGGAATATACATGTTTTGGTCCTTGGGGGACTATTCATTTACAACAAGGCTTGAAGCCATTGCATCAAGGGGAATTGAACTTGGATGGGGAGGATCCCAAGCGTTCCTCCTAACTACTTGAAATAAACCCTATTGATAGGCCCATTGCCACCCTTATTTTATTAGATATGAAGTTAACAGTAGATTCAGATTTAGCTTTTTTAGATCCTTTTAGGTACAAGAAGTTGATAGGTTCTCTTATGTCTTTTGTCGATACTAGACTAATATTTGTTTTATAGTAAATGCTTTGAGCTAGTATATGGTTAAGTTGCAACAGATTCACTAGGTTGCTACAAAACATGTGCTTTGATACTTGAAGGCCACAATAAATTATGATTTGAGGTATGTTGGAGATGGTGAGTTCGTACTGCATGGTTTTGTAGATTCTAATAGGCAGGTCAAGTAGATGCACAAATAGTACTTTAGGGCTTTGTTTTAATTTGGGTTGAAGTGTGATATTGTGGCTTTAGTAGGAAGTAGGGAACAATGGCACTTATTTTGGCAGGGGCATAAACATTACCCAACTTTGCTAATTGTGAAGATATCTGGCTTCATAAGTTGATTGTAGAGTTGTTTGATCATATGTTGGAGCTTGTTGTGGTACATCATGACAATCAAATTTATATCAAGCCGACGAGCTCTCTAAGAATTCGAGTGTTTCATGACTGTTCCAAACCTGTAGATATCAATGCCATTTCCATAGGGATAGGGTTCAAAAGGGGGTAGTGGTCCTTGAATATGTTTTCCTTTGGGTTTGTAGGTTGCAGATATTTTGATAAGCCTCTAGCTAAGTTGAAGTTTGAGATGTTGAGGGAGAGACTAGGTTTGGCAGAGCACACTTCCTTGCAAAGAGGGCGAGTTAGATATTTACCTTTGTTGCTCAATTAGTATTTTGCAGCAGTAATGGTGCTCTAGCTTCATTATTCTTGGTTTTTGTGCAGAATAGCATAGAGAGGGCATTGTATATGAGGGAACAATGCTAGTGGAATAACGGAGGTGCATAACACTTAGGTAGGAGAGAGGTAGAGAGGGTGCATGCATGTGCTAACCATAGAATACTTCTAGAATTAAATTGCTATGCATATTTGGCATTCTAGTTAGCTATAGTTTATTTTTGCATGAATGGACTATTATTAGAGGAGGGTATAGATGCCTGGCACAACTAAGGTATTTGTGTGAGTTGAGGAAGACATGGATCCCAAGGAGTGTGCATGCATGCATGCCACACTTATCCTCTAGTGGGGGGTGCACTATCTTTGGCACTTTTATCCATGCAAAAGTGCACACTAGCTAAGTAGATCAAGATTAGGGTTTGATTCACATTGGGTGTTTCATGCATGTGATTAGATATATTGTATCTTTCCCTCTTCTTCCTATTCTATAAAGGAGATGCAGCGTGCAAGACTACGTTAGTTGGACCATTTTAGTTTTGAGCTATATCAATGTAATTTCTTTTCTTTTAGTAAATATAAAGTAGATGTAATATTGGGAGTTCTGCATTATGTGTTTTTTGTTTGTAATTTTAGCACTATGTGTTTCTGCATGGACATATTCAGAGATTGCTGTTTTGATCGAGGTTTTTAGTTTTTAAGGTACCCAGGTTTAGGTTAATTTAGATGAGTGTAGAATTTTCTTGCATGGATTGAAATAAAACAGAACCCACTACAATAAGTGGATCAATCCAATATAACTTGGGTACATGTACCCATCCCAACCCTTGGGTACACATTTGAGATGGGGACTTTGTACTAAGGGGCATCAGGTATGTACCAAGTATGAACCAAAAGTACTCGATATGTTGAATACTTGAGGGTATGCTAAAGTATCCAAAATTCACGTACTTTGTGTTTTGGTACTTATATAAGGGGTTAACCTTTGCTTTGGTGCATAGCACTCCCCATATACCAGTGGATGGGACTTATTTTGGTACGAGTCAAAGGTATCTCATGTCCTTGACAGATGCACAGAAGTACCCACCCATGGTGCTCTTTTTTGGAGATAGTTTTTTGAAAGTCTTAATACCTTATTCCTAGCTTAATTTAGCTGAGTGTAGAATTTGCTTCATGGTTTGAAATAAAATAGAACTCACTACAATATGTGGATCAATCCAATATAACATGGATACATGTACCCAACCATTGGGTACACATTTGAGATGGGGACATTGTACTAAGTGGCATCAAGTATGTACCAAGTATGAACCATACAAACCATTAAGTACTTGATATGTTGAATACTTTAGGGTATGCCAAAGCACCCAAAATTCACATCCTTTGTGTTTGGGTAGCATTCCCCATTTACCAGTGGGTGGGAGTTGTTTCGGTAAGAGGCAAAGGTACCTTGTGCCCTTGAGGGATGCACAGAAGTACCCAACCATGGTGCCCTTTTTTGGAGATATCTTTTTTGAAAGCCTTAATACCTTATTCCTAGCTTCCTGCTATTTTGTACTTTTGCCCCATTGACCTTCCTACAATATAAATCCTAAAATGATTTAATATTGTCATTCAGTTATCTTATTGTTGGGAAATGGTTTGGTGTTGGGCAGTGGTTTGGTAGCTGAAAAATCATAACATCAGTGGATTTGTAGCGTGTTTTCATTGGAATCAAAACAGAACATTCATTGGTATATATCATCATTCATGTATGTATTATTAATAATTATTTTTTGAAGTTTGAAATTTCAAAGACTCGTGTATATATAATTACTAACTATTATATCTGGGACAAGGTCCCTTGTGTCTTTCCCTCGATGTATGATGTTTTGTTCCTTGAATTTATTAGGAGTCAGAGATGTATGATGTTTTGTTCCTTGAATTTGTTGGGAGTCAGAGATGTAATAGGTACACATTCAATGCCCCCATGTAGTCTTGTTCCCTCATCCTGAAAACTTGGTGGATCAATCCAATATAACTTGAAGCGATAGGATCATTGTTAATTGAAGCGATATAATTTGCATCCAATGGGCTCTTCAATTGTTTGGGCCGTAAGTGGATGCTATATTGGACAAGAGACAATTTCAAATGATCTTTCCTTGTCCAATTTGTCGCACTTATTGAAATATATATGCAATTTGAAGCACTGCAAGGTTGGCTCATCACTTGTTTAGAGATGCTTTGCATCTTATGTGTCTCCATGCCATTGTTGTCATGCTAGATATAATGTGAAGAACGAAACTTAAATAGAATTACAAATTGACGTATAAATTTATTAAAATAAATCTGGAATAGGCCAAGTATTCTACATTGCATTGGACAAAAAGTAGCTACTAGATCATAGTAAGTCCATCCTACAAAGGGCCAACCAGATATTCTAGCAATACTCCTTTGTTGCTCAAGTTGGTGTTGTATTAAATCCTTCATTCATCTTGAACCACTTGTTGTATGCAGTCTAAGAGACACTTCCTTTTCACTGACATATTACAAAATAAAGCTTGGTTCAAGTAAGGCCTCATCAACATCTATCACTCATCTATGATATTCCATAAAACCTAGAATTTATTGTTGTCATCATTGTAGACATTTTAGATTCCTTCCTTAGCTAAGCATATAGCCCCACGTGGGGCATTTTCTCCATGAATAATGCACAACCAGGTGCTTAGTATATAACACCATCCCCCCTAATTAGTCCAAAATTCTTTATTATACATCATTGTAACAATTGTATTTGAGAATGGGTGCCTACAAGCACCCAATTTTGCGAATTGTGTCCTGCACACAAGTGAAACATTTCATTGAGTTTCACAAAATGGGAGGTGTGGTGAAACATTTTTCCATGCACCCCTCGTCCCAAGGATGTAGGAAGCATGGGGACAAGCCCCCAACCCTGCTGGACACGCCCCAGTGTAACACTGCTTATTACCTTTTAGATTCCTTATATGCTTATATGCCCCTCCTGAAAACCCCTATATGTGTTTGAAGATGTTTTATCACCGGAAGTCCACTCCGTGCCAAGAAGTTGAGGTTGCATACCAATTATTTGACAAAACAAGGTGCATACATGCTATTTGACTAAACTCCTAATCTGTACTTTCCCTTTTCAAGTGGGACACTAAGGGCCTTCCTATAAAACTGATCTTTTCTTTTGATACGAGTTTTGAGAAGCCTGGAATTTGTGGCTGCCTAAAGGCTAAAAGATTCTGCCTCTATAGAGAATAGGCAGGCCATGAATGCAAAATGACCTTTCTTCGTGTGATCAAATTTTGTGGTCTTGAAGCTCTCAAGTAGCTTGGACTTGATGGTATACTCTGCAATCCTGTTTAAAGGAGAAAATATTCTGTTGGTGGGTAATGGAGTATGTACCCAAAGTGTAGAACTATTGAATTCTAAGGACGACATGCATGCCTCGAATCCTTGAAGGTATAGCCACCATAAGTTCCATATTATGGATGACACCTTTACATTGGACGTGTCTATGGCCTATGATGCTAACGGGGAATATGTTAGAAGTTTAAAGATGGAGGCCCAATCTTCAAACCTGTTTTTGATCTAGGATGTTGTATACTTCTAGCATCAACCATGAGTAGGACCTTTTATTGTTTGATGGAGACAAAAAGTTTGAAGGTAACAAGATGATTAATTCTAGTTATTGCAACAAGTGGTATTGAAGGTTTTCTTGATTAAGGGTGGGAATAGGTCTTCTGGCACAAGATCATTATTAAATTGTTAGTGTGCATTATCCTATTAGTATCAAATTCCTGAGTTAGATTGGTGTAAATCTTCCGCGATATAATGTTTGTCGGGAAACAAACATGAAATCACAGAGCTAAGGTCATGCAAGTATGTACCATTTCTTTATTGTAATGTAATTCAAATTGTGCATGAAGACACTCAAATTACCTATGAGTGTATAAAGATGAACGGTGTCAAAGAAACTCCTAGAAAATGAGTGATCAATCATCAACTCTATTAACCATACCTTTAATTTTGCTGCTTCATTTTTAACCTATTAATAGTGCTACTGTATAATTGTTGTCTGGAAATCTCCATCTCCTCTGTAGTCTTTACTGGATAAGTGTGAGGATATATCATATCACATGCAAGCATTGAAGAGCAATGCAAATCTAGTAGTTTACATACATTTAGAGTTTTGGTTTTAATGCTATTATGTAACCTTTGATAAGCACTAGATATGTCTAATTCAAGCTCATCAGTGGAACAGTACTCGATTCAACTTTGCTTTTACATCGTTGCCCATTTTGAATTTTATACCTTTTCCACTGGGTGTGCTTTTGGGTCGATTGAGATCTTGACTTTTTGGGTGTTTGTACTTTTTACGAAGCAGCATAATCCACTATGTTTGCTAGAAATGAGGTGGTTAATTAATTTGATTATGATTGTTTTGATCTGATTTTGATGTTGTATATTTAATTTGTTGTATTTTCTGTGGAAATTGTAAGCATATAAACCTTACATCATGAAACTATCAAATAGTTTCCGTAGAAAGATCTTTTAACTGCACTTGACAGTCAAGTAGATGCTGTTTCATGTTTGTAGGACTGCACTTTTTTAGCTATGTTTGAAATGAAGAAAACTGATTACTTTCTTTCTTGTTTTATTCTTCATGTGTTGGTGTAATCTTGTGGATTCCTTGATTTTCCTGATTTGTTCAATTTCTTTTTCTTTATAACCAAATCAGTGGAAAACCCTGGAGGCTTCACCACCATTGATGGGTGGTAACCAGGGCAAACTGCCGGTGCCCAAGTGCCAAGCACCTCACTTCGCAGAGATCAAGAGAGTTGAACCTGTAACTTCCCCAATTTGGGATATAGATCTCATGTCTGGCTTGTGACTGCTTTCAGCTAATCCTCAGGGTTGATTTTGTTCCATTTACATACTAATAGGGATTGATTAATCCTCCTGTTCTTCCTGTGTTTGGCAGGTCATTAAAGATAGGAAATGGAAGGATATAACAGCAATATTCAATTTCCCACCAACAGCAACCAATGCTTCATTTGTCCTGCGCAAATACTATATTAGCTTGCTTTATCATTATGAGCAAGTTTACTTCTTTGGGGCACAGGGTCAGCCATTACCCCCACCAGGTAGTTTGAGCTTGCATCGTGTTTCTCATGTTCTCTTGTTGCCTACCACATGTGCTGAAGGTATCCTAATATTTTCTGTTGTATTTTTCAGCTGCTTTGCCTGCTCCAAGTCCTGTGTCTCACTCGAAGAATATTAATGAACCTGCCATTACACCCTCTGTTGAAGCTAAACCTCCGCTTAAGAAAAGAAAGAGAGGTTTCCAACTGACCTCAGCACTATCATTCTTCAACAGAATTTAAAGTGCTCTCTGACTTGATAACTTGATCTTGCAATTTGTTAGGTATGCTTGTTAGATTAACTATGCTTGATCCTTGACTTGGTGATATCTGCTAAGATATCCTTCCTTTTTCTTTATTGGCAGTTGATCCTATGTCATCCATGGGTCATCCCGTGACTGGAGTTATTGATGGGAAATTTGAGAATGCTTATCTTATCACTGTGATGGTTGGTTCAGAGAAATTAAGAGGGGTTTTGTATGAGATGCCGTCAGGGCTTTCTGGAGAACAATTTTTGCAAGCACCTAGTTGCACGAACAATTCTGATAATGGGGATACAGCTTCAGGGGTTCCTCCTCGTCGACGTCGTAGGAGGAAGGATGAAATGAAAAAGAGGGATCCTGACCATCCTAAGCCAAATAGGAGTGGTTACAATTTTTTCTTTGCTGAGCAACATACAAAATTGAAAGCATTGCATCCGGGCAAGGATAGGGAGATCAGCAAAATGATTGGAGGCTCGTGGAATAAACTGACTGATGAAGCGAAAGCTGTAAGATACAAGTGAATTTCGTTTTTGTGGCTATTTAGTTAGTCTTCATTGTTGTCGGTAACAAACTAAAAATAAAATGAGTTTTGTCTTTCTCAGTATGTTGTGCTGACAATCTCTGATAGATGCAGGTTTACCAGGAGCTTGGATTGAAGGATAAAGAAAGGTACAAAAGTGAAATGGAAGAATACAGAGAGAGACAAAAAGTGCTTTCCCAGGACAAGGGAATATCAGTTTCTAGAAATGAAGGCTCAAATCAAGGGCTCGAAAATCATACCGAAGTGCAGATTCAAGACCGAGGAGTGCCACTTACAACAAATGAAGCTTCAAATCAAGCACTGGATAATAATTCTGACCTGTTAAATAACCATCCTGACCAGAATCTTTCCTTACAAGTGGGAATACAAGGCAATGGTTTTAAAGTGGCACAAGTATCTGATAAGTCTGGCATGGTTGGTGCAGATATGTCTATAAAACAAGGGTCTTTGGTGGGAATCCAAATGTCTACTGAACATGAAAACAACCATGGAAATGACTGTAAGAATATGGTTTTAGAACCATAACTTAAAAAAACTGATGACACAGATAAATCAACTGTCGACCACAGAATTTTTGGCTGGAGGTGTGATGCACTTACAGTGCTGTATTTATAGTCTCAGGTCTTCAACCTGAAGGTTGACTGTTTTTTGTTTTGGATTTGGTGTATAGTATACAAGGACACAGGTGTAACTTACCTGGTTAAAGCAACCAGGATGCGGGACCAGTATTGATGCACAGATCATCAAGGAAACTGTAAATTCATGACTTGTTTTTTGTGATTAGTGCTTTCCAAAGTCCGTTTTGGGAAGACGATATGTAACATCGCAGACTCTCAGAATCTGATGATGTAGAGCTAGGACTTTGCTCTTTGAGATAACATTCTCAAGATAATCTTTACGTGTCAATTTCATGTAAAAATTTCACCTCTTATACAAGTGCTTTGGTCCTGTTGAAAAATGAATGTTTTATTATATGACAGCAGGGAATTTGCATGGTATACAAAAAATTCTAATGAGATTGGGATTTTTGATTTTTCTCTGCGGCATTTGACTGAGGTGGGCCTTCTGTCTGGCCACCACAGGCTACAGCTCTCAACAAAATAGACCCATCTCTTTTACATCCTTTAGTTGCAAAAATTGTAGCAGTAGGCCCCTGATAATCCATAGGATAAAACTTTTTTAATTTATTGCCGGTCATTCTGGCCCTGTTCCTGCGAGGAGTTGACGACCTAACTGACTGAATCTCCAAGAACAAAATCATAAGATCAGATGGGACAGTTGTCTTGCACATCTCATCTGGTGCTGCCTTGGATAGTCTTTACTGAGTAAAATGTGCAGCTTCCTTAATCACTTTTTCAGTTGCCTTATGAACTTACAAGGTTGCCTGATTGCTTCGCTTTGTTCCTTGAGCTACTTTATGTTGTCCGTCATTATCAGCTTGTCTCGCTTCTCTTCTACGGCAGATGCTTCCAGTTTTAATTCACTTTACAAAACCTCCAGCGTATATATAAATTGTTGATCCCTTAACGCATTCTTTGTCCAAGACCTGCTGATGCTTCATGGACATCCAGAACAAAAATATTCTTTCCTTGGCCTTGTGTGTGGTGTCTTGCAGAGCCATTTTCATAACTTTTCCTCCTACTACTAGGGTTATGATTCCACTGTTGCATCTTTTTTTTAGACTCAGTGATTCGCTTACCTAGACACTTAATTATGCTTGACTCACTTTACATTCTTTTAGTTTCAGTATTGATATAGGAGTTTCTTTGGCACTTCCTTCCCAAAATGTATTCACACTGGAAGTTCCTTTTAGTACCATTGACTTTTGTATTCTTTTGTTGGACATTATTAATTTTTTTTATCTTATCTACCAGACTCGTATACCAAATATACACCCTGTGGGGGGATGTTATCTGGCTCCCCAGTGAACCTGGATTTCTCCTAGTCTATGCACTTTACATCTTGCCCCTTCTCCGACTTCTTTGGCTTTCTCCACTTACGTGGCCTGGAGCATCTCTCTTTGGCAAAACCAGCCTCCATCGTTTTCTTCTTGATTTTTCTCTCTCTGCCCTTCTTCCTCCGCTGGATGATCTCCTTCGATGAGACCACTCCATTGCTCTAGCTCGAATACTTCTGCCATTACTCTTCTTGATGTTGATGTTGATGTTGATTGCCTCAAAATGACGGCATATTAATGATACCAAGTTTCAACACTATGGATGGATTGATTGCTCCCCTCCTTTTGAAAAACGAGCTCCAATGTCTGTCCACCCTCGATACTCCTTTGAAAGAAAATTGAAATCATAACTTGAAATGAATCCACCCTACTTGGCAATATTATATCTAGAAGCCTTTGGGAGGTTTTATTAAAGATCTAACTTAGCTCGGTCTTCTATTCACATTTCTCGCTAGATTTTAAAAGGAACTCTTTTCTCTGTAATTTCAAGAAGGAAATACGACACATTGAGACTAATTTCCCCTTGGTAATTACCGTGTCTGTTTTAATCTTCTTGGTTTGTTCTTTTCACATGTTGGAAGCTGACCTTTTCAAAATTCTTGATGACTTTCCAAACCCAACGTAACTATCCTTCCAAATCCCACCAGGGATTATTGTTTTTGTTTGCTAGGAAGTTTATTATCAACATTGAATTGCCCTAAAAAAAATAGTTCTTTTAAAGCCCAAGCTTAAGCTGTTGCTTTCATTAAGCCCCCATCTCTGCCTGGCTATTGCTATTCATACCTAGAAACTTAGGAATCATCAGTTACTGTATTTAATTAGCCCTCTTGTACCTGCATTCTCTGGGTTACCTTTTAGCTGCTTGATTAAATTTGACATATTCGTGCTGTGGTGGTGACCATGTCTGATGGTCGTTTCAATCTCCACTTATGAGATCATCTTATCGGGATGGGGATGCTTTCTGGTAATTAATTCTTGGAATGTCAGTGAATTGATTTACATTACAACTGCGACATGCTCTTCAAGATGGATTTTGGATATTAGGAATTTTATCATTATTTCTTGTGATTTTAGTCTGAACCGGATTTGTGATTGCATAAAAAAAAGATACAATGTCATGCTATGTTATAATTGAGTGCATAGGAAAATTTCCAGTTTCAAACACTAACCACTGTTATCTTTAAGGTATTCTCGGCATCTTGAATGCATGCTGACTGCATGATTGTTCTTTTCATTTCATTTTACTTCGGATATGTATTATCCTTAAGAATAGTAAATTCGGGATGCATTTTATGAATAAACCACTTGTTCCCTTTGCTCCTATGACATGATGGAGTCTGATCATATTTCTTCTTTAGGGATATATAATTATATTCCCATGAAAAGTCGACCAGTTAAAATACAAAGCATGAATTTTGAAGGAATCAGGTGCTGTTCAAGTCTCGAGCGACTTTGGCAGAAACGATCCTTTTGTCAACCTTGCACCTACTTTTACGGAACTTTTGCCTTTTGCAATGTAGGCCCTTGGGACATGTTTCTTAAGAACTTTCGGGAAAAAGTAAAAGACTCGTGAGTCCCTAGGAAAGGCCAGGCAAATCAGGTTTATTTCCAAAATTTTCCTTCGTATGAAAACGAGGTTGATAACTTTGAATTCAATTTCCAACCGTCTCTAGTAGGGCCTCCTCAATTAGCTAATGATCTAAGTAATGATGTTGATAACTTTGAATTCCAGGTCCCAGATGTTCAACTGGATGCTGCACAGGGTGAGAATCAAGTAAACTTTTGAGTATAACCTTAAATTCCAAATTTACCCGACATCTAAGTCACGTGTTTCGGGTTAGAGTTTGGGATTAGGGATGATTAGTTTTGATTTGAGTTTGAATTTTTCGATGAGATTTCCCATTAGGTTTTGGGAGTTTTTGGGATGATTAGGTTTGATTTGGGTACATTTTCTATATATATATTAACTTTAAATTGAAATTATATATAAATATATACATATATTTTAAGAACACTTCATAAAATAGTAAGAAATGAACATCAACAAACATAAAAAAAGAAAATGTTATCATGGACTTGGAAAACTTGTGAACTTAAAGGTTGAAGTTCCGGGAACCTTGTGAGATATAGTCTTACAGGAACCAGACTTGTATCTTTGAATTCAAGTTCCCAGATGTGTTCAACTGGGCATCCTTGATCAGCTAATGATGTGCATTACAGGGGGGATTCGAGAAAGCACATCGTATAAATTTCAAATTCAATCTTGGATCGAGAAAACACATCGGATAAATTTCAAATTCAATCTTTCCACTCCTTACTCTCTAGGATAAAAGGTATTAAAAAACGCCCCATATTTTTGCGCTTTGCTTGCTGAAATCCTGTGGATGATCTGCGTTTCACTTTGAAAATGCAGTTTTCACACTTTTTGACTACCTTGGATGGTTTGGGCATCTCCGAATCCATCTGTAACCTATCTTAGGGTGTGTTTCCACTTGGATTCATTATATTTACCCGAATTTCTTTGGGTGTCTGGAAAAGGTTCGTTCTGAGTGCCCTTACCCGACACTGACTCTGGTGGACGCCGATAACCTTTGCTAGCACAATGCGCTGCCTTGAAAATTGTTGTGCTTTCACCGCCACAATTTTTTTAATTGGACAAACATGCTCAAGGCAATGTCAATCCACCTTCTGGTCTGTTATGCTGCACAGTGGAGATAGATATGGTCGTTTAAAATCAACGCCCATCTCTTTGATTTATCCAAGCAACCATGATATATTTTTTGTTACCTGTATTGCCTATCTACCACGAGCATCCATCAAATAATATCATGAACTCTGTAAAATAATATCTTGAACCTGGGACAACTTTGAAGTATTGACATCAAAAAAAATATATAAATTGAAATCTACACCCTTACTAAAAATGGAGAGTTGTGGCTGTGTCGATGGAACTCTGTTTTGAAATTTTCTGGATTGAGTGACATCTCTCCATCCCTGTAATTGGAGTGACATCTCTCTAAGTCTCCAATCTGAGCTTTTGACATTTCTATCGTTTTTTGTTTGAAATTTTCTGGATTGAGTGACATCTCTCCATCCCTGTAATTGGAGTGACATCTCTCTAAGTCTCCAATCTGAGCTTTTGACATTTCTAGCGTTTGTTTGTTTTTGTTGTTGTTTGTTGTTTTTTGATTCATTGAAAAACTGAATGAATACTTGAATGGAGAGAGGAATATTATACAGATTTTAGTTACATAAATACAGCTACAGCTATTATACAGATTTTAGTTACATAAATACAGCTACAGCTTCTTGGTCTTACGTTGGTAGCAAAAAAGTTTATATTTTGCCAGTGTCTTTTTTTATGGATTGACTCGAGGGATTTGAACTTTGAATCTTGTAGTTTACAACATAAAAGATTCAACTACAGCTTCTTGGTCTTACGTTGGTAGCCAAAAAGTTTATATTTTGCCAGAGTGTTTGTTTTTATGGATTGACCAGAGGGATTTGAACTTTGAATCTTGTAGTTTACAAGATTCAGGATTTACAACATAGCTATTGCCAATTGCTATTGCCAATTGAACTGTGACACTACAGTGTTATTCTAATTTTTTTGGTTCTTTATCTTACTTTGTATTTTCAATGTTAGCTTGGCTTTTAAATTTTTTACAGTATTCCTCAAACATCAAACATACTTGTCATCAATGTGTGGGTTGTGGAACTTTGATATAATTATTATTATATAACCATGATAAAACCTTACTTGTCATCAATGTGTGGGTTATGGAACTTTGATATAATTATTATTATATGACCATGATAAAACCTGGAGCTTCCACGCTGGATTTACTGTCTGTCCCTGAAGGTTGGCTCCAAGCTGATATTTTTATTTACTGTGATCTTTTTTCCATAACTACTTTTATTTTATATTTGATTAGAGATCATCCCTGTTCATTTTGGAGGTTTTTTGAGCTCTCAAAACT
This sequence comes from Pinus taeda, assembly GCA_000404065.3. Taxonomy (NCBI): domain Eukaryota; kingdom Viridiplantae; phylum Streptophyta; class Pinopsida; order Pinales; family Pinaceae; genus Pinus; species Pinus taeda. The sequence goes on from APFE030177733.1 coordinate 126,986, forward strand.
CAATAAAATGCAGCACTGGAGGACTGTTGGCTCTACGCTTCAATGCTTTGTTCTAGTTATTGAATAGCCTATGGGTCTGGGTATTTCTCTTCTTGCATCGATTGATGGTTCCAATTAACTTTGAAATTGCTGTGATATTAATTTGTCTGCAATTAACTTTGAAATTGCTGTGATATTAATTGGTCTGAAATTTTATTTGGTTTATTCTTATTATTAGATTGATATCATTCACAGGTGTGCAGTTTGAGTGTTTTTTAACGTTTATCATGTGTTGTTAATATAGTGAGAATGTTTTTCAATGAAATATGATACCAACAAAACTGTGCCAATGAAATTAATATGCAATTAGTTGTTAATGGAGTTAGAATGTTTTTCATGAAATTAATTTGCATGGGTTTTTGGATGGTTTGTGCCAATGAAATCAATATGCAATTAGTTGTTAATGGAGTTAGAATGTTTTTCATGAAATTAATTTGCATAGGTATTTGCATGGTTTGTGCCAATGAAATTAATATCCAATTACTTGTTAATGGAGTTAGAATGTTTTTCATGAAATTAATTAATTTGCATAGGTTTTTGGATGTTGTTAAAGCATTTTTAAATGTTAAATGACCACTTCAATTTCCCATCTTATTTGGGTGTTATTTTTAAACATGACTATGATGTAGCCTTTTTTTTTTCCAAAGAAAAAAACGAACTTTTTATAAACAAGATAAAAAGTTACATTGTATATACCCGAGCATTCCTTTGCTGTTATGATTAATATCATAAAACTACTACAGAAAAGTGACTGTCTTTTCTGTACTAAAACCTGTCAATGTATTTTCTGAAGACGTAAAACTCATTAACAGTTAGTTTTCCAGTATCAAGGTACTAAATACATTCCAAAAGAGACATTACCCGTCAAGAGGACTCGGTCCCATATCTATTTTCTGGGTCTCCTCATAGGAGGAAAACAACCCAAACGAAAAATAGATAGCAAAATTTTTATGCTGATTTTTCAATATATAACAGCAGTCCCAAAAAGATAACTTGCATTGTGAACAAAACTAATGGAATAAAAAACTAAAACAGCATCCCGGAAAAAACTAGATATGTGGAGGCTGATCCAACACACGGATCTGTCCATGAAACTCCTCTGCTACTTTCCAGCGGCCCAGATCCTGCTGCAAACCTTCCTTAGAAAATTTGTCTGCTGATACATTGTGCTCCCTGTAGATATGACACAGTGAGAACACATTAAAAGAGAGTTTTAAAGCTTGTATTTTTTCTAATATAGGTCTTAGCATATAATTTTGGCAATTACTTTGTCCATAAACTCATTTTATGACATTTAAAGAATCCCCGAAGATCTGAACCGTGTAGATGTTCCTGTGAATGAGCCAGCAAAGGAGTAATTTTAAGGCAGACATCTCTGCAAAGTTATTTGTTCCAGTGCCTAGCCCCACTGAAGCTTTTAAAATCTGATTTGTATTTAAGTGAATAATCATCCCTGCTCCAGATTTATTGTTTTGAGAAGCCCCATCAATATAGGCCCATGGGACGCCTTCTTTAATCTGTTCTTCCCTTAACTGTCTGGGGTTTCTTCCCTCCTTTGTTTCCGGAATATTTGAGTAGATAGAAGTACATTGTAATGCTATTAATTCTGCTGAGGTTTCCTTGTCCATAAAGATGCACCTGTTCCTTGCGATCCAGACCCCCCAACAGATGATGGGGGGTAGATTCCGCATGTTCCCCTCAAGATATTGTCGCCACCATTTGTCCCAGACATCAGGGAAATTTTCTCTTTCCCTATCTACCTGTTTATTAATGAGTTTCCCAACCTCGCCCACACATTTTTAACAGATGGACAAGCTAAAAACATATGACTAATGGTTTCGGCTTCAGATTTGCATAAGGGACATCTCCTCGGTCCTTGCATATATCTGGATTGAAGGGTGTCCCAGGTAGGATTTTTCCTTTTGAGGATGCACCAAAAGAATAATCTGGGTTTTGTCGGGCATTTGAGTTTCCACAAAAGCTTGGCCCACCATTCCAGGTCTCCCCATCCTCCTTTGGACATTAAGAATTTATACTCGAAATTTGGGGAATAAGATCCAGATTCCGCATGTGCCCATACCAGTTGATCCTGCCTGCTTTTCAGCCTTACATTTGATCTAGATAGTTCTCAAGTATAAGCCTTCCACTCGTTCCCCTAGATAGGCCTAAGATCTAGTTCTTCACCAGTTTTCCATGCTTGACCCCATATTGTAGAAAAGCTAACTTTCTCTACTTGACTTAAGAAAAGAATGCCTTTGGATTCGAGGTATCTAATTAATGCAGGGGAGCGGGAAAATTTTTCATTACATCCAACCCAGGGATCCTTTCCTATCCTCAGATTTTACCCATTACCAACCTGCCAGGCTAGACCTTGTTCAATCACCTTGAAAGCCTCCATAGTAGCTTTCCAAACCACCGAAACATTTTTCTCTTTCTTGCTTGGGTTTTTGATCCATTCTTCTAAAGGTACCGGGTCTATGTATTTCCTCTTCACCACTCTCGTCCAAAGGTTTGCCATCTTAATAATTCTCCATCCCGATTTGGCTGCCAGAGAAAGGCTGAAGTTAGGGAGATTTTTTATCCCCCATCCTCCCCACTCTTTAGGCCTTGCCACTTTCTCCCAAGCAACCCACGAAAGAACAGAGTCCTCCTTTGAACCCGCCCATAGAAATCTGCTGCAAATCCTTCTTATCTTATCCAGAATCCCTTTTGGAACCCATGTTAACGCTGCCCAGTATACCGGCATGGCTAGAAGCACTGATTTGATTAAGGTCAATCTACCTGCTCTAGACAGCCATTTAAAACTCCAATGTGAAATTCGGGCTTCAATTTTTGCAATCAGCCAATTCCAGTGTTGTTTCTTATAGGCATTAGGCTTCAGCGAAAAGCCTAGATACTTGAAAGGATTCTCCAAGTTGAACACATCAAAGGGAAGAATTGAAGTGATCGAAGATTTCTCGTGCCTATCAAATCCGTCCAGCATTAACTGTGATTTCTTGTAGTTTATTTGCATCCCTGTTGCTTTCATGAAGAGGTCAAAAATATTTTTTAATTCCTTGATTTCATTCATATTTCCATTTGAGAACACTAATATATCGTCTACAAAAAGAACATGGGAGATGAACATGTTGACCGCAACTTCCAGGCCTTTTACCTTACCTTCCCTTTTGGCCTTCTGGATCAGTTGGCTTAGACCCTCTGCAACCAGGAGAAAAAGCAAGGGTGACAGAGGGCATCCTTGTTTTAATCCCCTTTGCCCTTTGAAAAAAGGAGAGGCTGCACCATTTATGAGAACTGCAAAGCTGATACTAGTGATGCATCCCATAATCCAACTGATGAAGTCCGGTTTAAAGCCTAAGTGGGTTAGGAGCATCCTTAGATAAATCCCGCTGATTCTATCATAGGCTTTTGACAAGTCAATATTAATCACAACTCCTTTCCTATTCATCTGCTTGACACTATGAATTGTTTCCTGCGCCACTCCTATAGCTTCGTGAATCTGACGCCCATCCAAGAAGCCAAACTGTTAGTTAGAGATGCATCTTGACAGAATCGGTTTTATTCAGACAACGATCACTTTTGCAATGATTTTGTATACACTGTTGCGCAAGGAAATAGGTCTGAAATCTTCAAAAGATTCAGAAACTTCCTTCTTAGGAATGAGCGCTATGAAGGTTGCATTGAATGGGGGATAGACCTCTCCTTTCCTCCTAGACTCTTCAACCACTTTTGTTAATTCTGCTCCAATCTGGTCGAAAAAGTGTTGAAAGAGTTCTATGGTCCACCCGTTCGGACCTGGGCTTTTGTCTCTTGCCATTGATTTAATAACACTTTCAACTTCCTCCTTTGTGACTTCACTCATTAAATTCTCTGCTTCTTCCTCCTTCACACATCGAGGGAAGCATTGGGCAGTCCTGATCGCTTCTACAATAGTAATCTCACCTTGGTCAGTGAACAGGTTCTGAAAGTGACTTCTCCCCAAGGTCGAGAGAGACTCAAAAGTGTTTGCCTCCTTGCCCTCCTCATTCTTTAACTTCCATATGGTGTTCGAATTTTTCCTCCCTCTTGCATAGTTATGGAAAAATCTCGTGTTTTCATCTCCGGCTTTTAGCCATATCGCTTTACTCTTCAACCTCCATTCCTCCTCTCTAGCCAATAAAATTTGATTCCTGTGTTTTTCAAGCAAGAGAATTTTCTCCTTGGATTCCTGTGATGCATAGCCATCCAACTCAGTACTTTCCAGCCTCCGGAGTTCTTCATTGATTTGGAATAATTCCTCGTTCTGTTTTTGCTTTTTGATCTTTGCCCATTCAATGGTTGCTTTCTTAGTCTTTTTAAGTTTTCCATAAACAAGAACCCTTTTTCCTCCAATGAGCCTCTGCCTGGGTGTCTCCAAGTCTCTCTAAACAGATTATTGAAGGATTCCTCTTGCAGCCATGTAGCGTTAAACTTGAAGGGAGCTGCCGGTTTTCGAGGAGGTTTGGATAGCTCTAGAAAGATTGGAAAATGATCCGAAATTCCTCCCTCGCCTACCCACTGCCTAAACAATGGGATTTTGGAGGTCAAATCTTCGCTTAGAAGAAATCGATCCAATTTTTTAGCGATTCTTGCTTCACCAACTCTTCGATTCCTCTAGGTGGGTCTTAATTTGATTAGGTTTACATCTATCAGATTATGGGAGTTGATTGAATTCAGGAAAAAAATTGATAAAGGGTCCTCTCTGGCCGAAGGTCCCTAGGCCTCGACATTTCCAATGGAAAATTTAAATCTCCACCCAAAACCAAACTTTGGCTTTTCACAATCGATTTTGACAAGAGGTCATTTTAGAAATTCACCCTCCTTTGACATGGCCCATAGATGTTTAAAATCACTAAAGGGAAGCCAAATTCTGGTCATTGAATCTCCATTCCCATCGCATGATTCATACCCCTTTGGTTTACGATTTTCATCCTCCCATCCCTGTAGCCAATTGCCAATCCTCCTGAGTGGCCAATGGAGTCCACTGCTGTAAAGTGCCAGCCTGGGAGCAGAGAGTTTAAGACTGTTTCCACTTCTACACTCTTCCCTAGAGTCTCTTGTAGCAGAAGGATATCAGGATTAGAATTCATAACCATCTCCTTAGGGGCCAGTGTTTTGGGCTCACTAGCTAAACCCCTGCAATTCCAAGATGAAAAAATCATTTTATTACATTCTCATGGGGATGCACTGCTCTAAGCATCCCAGGGATTGGCATTTGTTTGCTATCAGCCACATCAAACTTCTCTTTTACCTGTGCTTTAGACAAATTAGACTTTCTACCCCTCACTTTCCTCTTCAAGCTTTGAGGGGGAGTCAGACCTATTCCGCCAACCATTTCTAAGGAGACAAGTTTTTTATCTAATGATCAGAGATTATAGTGACATACAGGAGGAGAATGATAGATTTTAGCTTCCTCATTTGGAACATCTTCATGGTTCAGGTCTAATGAAGGGATGGCTGCTGTGATGTTATCAACATAGTTTTCAACATGAGTTTGTTCATCAAGGATGCAATTTTTGCTGTGTGAACCAGAAATCAAGCAAGTATCTTTTATTTCAGAAATAGACAAAGATGGATTACTTGAGTCTAGTCGCATACTCTTTAAATCCTCGATGGAGTTTGTATTGGTGATAGCTGCTGGTTCTTTGATTGACTCCTGGATCAAACATTTGATTCCGGGCATGATATCAGCCGCTCCTTCTCTGCCTGGAGAGACTTGAATGGCTTGTTCCATTGACTTCCCCTCCCGAGATTTATCCACCTCCATGGCCTCCTCGTCCTGAATCCCTTTTGTCTCTAAATTCTGGATGGTCTGATTCTGTTCTGCTACCTTCTCCTCTTGTTCCGCCGTCTTTTGAAACCTTCTTCGGCGCCTCCCCAACGGACAATCCTTGGCCAGATGTCCATAGGCGTGACATCTATGACATCTGAAGGGAAGATGTTCATAGTCCAGTGGCTGCTCAAATACGTAATCTTTACTGAATGTTAATTTTCTCAGCTAGGCCTCCTCTAGGGTTTAAACTAACCAAGATCCGTGCCATAGCTTTGTTCTAGGTTTGGATATAGGGCATGTCTGCCTCCAGGTAAGTGCCCAACATATTTCCTATGGACTTAAACACCGATTCCACCCAGAGGAAGGAGGGTAGTCCCGGTGCCCAAACCCAAACCGGAAACACATCGGTCTTTTCGTGCAGCGCATGAAACATCAGACTCCATCGTTTAAGTAACACAGGGATGTTTCCAGAGGCCCAGTTCCTCCCTACAACCTAGTCCGCCGCTTCCTTATTCTCAAACCTCACCATGAACCAACCTTTAGCTAGGACCGAAACCTTGAATATTTTGACTAGTTCCGTTTGCCATTACTGCTCTCCCCAAGTTTTGATGAAATGGTTTGAGTATTTCTTACCCCTCGCTCTTCCTACCAAGGTACATTCGGCCACTTCCAAAGCTTCTTCTATCTACACATCCATCCCCAACACTAAATTTGCTTCGAGATCTTTCTTTTTTACAGGCTTCTGCTTTTTTCTTTTCTCCCCTGTCTTTCTATTCTCAAAACCCTCCTCCCTGATTTGAGCACTCGCAGCGTTCTTGTTCACATTCTCTCGCTGTTCATGCACTTCCTTATCCGATAAGGGGTTTCTCAAGATGGTGGTGTCTGTTGTTATTTTGCTGCCTGGATCTTTGTCTAGCCCTTCTATAAGATCAAAATCCTCTACTTGCTTCCCATTTCCAGATCCAGGGTGATTCTTTCTAGGTTCCAAGATCCCTTCTGTTCCGATATCAGCCCACCCTACATTCCTGCTAGGGCTTACCAGGCCTTTGGAAAGAATAGCCCTGGTCACTGCTGGTGCCCTTTCAGGCTCACCTCCGTTCCGAAACCCTAGAGATGACCCATAATTTACTATGTCTTCAAGGCCTCCTGATAGAAATGAACCCGATGAAAAGGGCTTTCCTTTACTTACTTGGAGAGAGAAGGAAATCCTTGCTTGATGAACGCTCTCCTCCTGAAAGCACACCTCCTGAAAGCCCTTAACGCCTTCACTGTTTAAACCACCCAGATCCAAGTTTCCTTCCAGTAAACATTTTGAAGACCTGTTGTTCCCTAACCCTTCCGGTGAAAGAGATTCGTTTCCTTGACTGCCAGTTGACCCAAAATACCATTCAATGTTCTGGGCGGTTAAATCCTTTCCTCAGACCGATAAGATGTCCTCTGGTGCTCGATCCAGGTCTACAACTTCTCTTGGATTAACCATGATTAAAACTAGCTGTAGATAAACCGCAAGGAAACCGCACAAGCCTTGATCCCTCCAACGAAATCGATGTAGAAACTCGGGTATTCAAGAGATGGTGCCAGCTCATTAACCCTTGTCAACCCAAACATTCTCTTGCGCAGTGATAAACCCTCATTCCAAAAACGCCTTTCTTTTATCTCCCAGCTGTCTCTGTCAAGGCCTTTGTCTGCCACTTGCCTCGCTACACCCCACGCAGTCCTTCTTCGTACTGGACTACCACCGTCAGCATACTTTGATCCTCAACCTGCATGGTTCTAGGCCCTCGGCCTAGACGGCCATAGCTCATGCTTACGCCCCTGCAACCAAACCCTCATCATTTCCTCTGGCCATATGATGTAGCCTTACTGTTGCCTAAACTAACAAATAACAAAAACCCGTCCTATTTGGGTGTTATTCTTGAACATGACTATGATGTAGCCTCACCATTGTCTAACTTAACAAAAAAAACAAGTAGAACTATTCATTGCTTTTATCTGGGTGTTATTCTTATACATGACTATGATGTAGCCTCACCATTGTCTAACTTAACAAAAAATACAAGTAGAACTATTTATTGCTTTTATCGTGTAGAGATATGTCAATAAAAACTTCACAAATTATTTAGTTCCATAGTGATGGATGAAATTAAGAACATCATCTTAAAATACATGGTTATAACATGTTTATAAGAAGTATTTATTGCTTTTAGTTGAAAACATCTTAAATACATTGTTATAAGAACTATTCATTGCTCTCAGTGCTGCAAAGGTATCGTAATGGAAACATCAGAAATTATTTTTGGAGAAGTGATTTGATAAAATTAACATTTTGCCGAAGTAATAAAATCTCAGTTCTTAGTGGTGCTGTTGACACCTAATCCTCACGATTGGGTGAATTTATGTAAATAGTTAAATTAGGAATGTGAACAGTCATCAGGAGATGAACTGAGCAGTCACACCCTTTTGTATATAACAATAGCATACCTAATGAAATGAATCGAATCAGTTTTACTGCCTTTGGAGAGTTATTGCCTGGCCTGACATGGTATCAGAGCCAGTTCTCAAAATAAGTTGTAACTTCTTTCATTTTTGCTACTGTGGGCTGTACGCTGGTCTGAGCACTGTCCACTGAGTGCTGTTCTCTGTCGTTCTGACTTGAGCACTGTTCTGATGCCTCTATCCTCTTTGTTTTTTTTTCCAGTGAATTGAGGAAGCGTGTTGAGCCCCAACGTTGATGAGCCGAGACATTATACCCCTGCCCGAAGTGACTGTGAATGGTGTGTTAAAAGGTGTATTCATGTTGTGATGGATTCAAAATCAGTGGTCTGAGCGGAATGGTAACGGAATGTGCGGTGTATATTCATGAATGGTGTAGCTTCTTATTGGGTGGCGCATATCATGAATATTGTTTCATTGAACGAGTATAATGTTGGCGTAGCGGAAGCGTAACATTTGAATGATATGGAGTGTTGAATGGTAACATTTCAAATGTGCAGTTTTAAATCATTCGAATGCTGCTGTTTAAAAAAAAAAAAGGTTCGAATGTTGCTGTTTCATGTGTTCATGGTATTCCATTTTGTTTGATACCAGTGCAGTTTTAAATCACTGTTTAGATTGGTACGATATTTTTTACATGAAAACATTGGTGCGGTGAATTTCATGTGTAAGAATAATAATATATTATGGAGTGATAATATATTATTAAAAAAAAAGGGAGTGAATGTGACATGAAACTTTATTAAGTTTTTTATGGCGATATGTTATATGATTGAGAAGTGGAAGGTATAACATATATATTGTTTTCTATCAGCAGAAGTAATCTTTTTCTTACAGAATGCATTCAATCATCTCCATGGTAGGAATAGTTCTCACTGGCAAGGAGAACTATCCTGAATGG
>APFE030177733.1:138971-155123 GCA_000404065.3 Pinus taeda
ATTGAAAATGATGCACAATATCATATTGGGTCTATTCGCACTGATAATGGAAAAGAATATACATCAAATGAATTTGAACTATATCTTCGCCAACATGGGATTAAACATCAAACAACTGTGCCGTATAATCCCCAACAGAATGATGTAGCTGAAAGAATGAATAGAACAATTTTGAATATGGTACGATCCATGCTTTTTTTAAAAAATGTAAAGATAATGTTTTGGGCTAATGTTGTTCTATGTGTTGCATATATAAAGAATAGATGTCCATCTAGTGCTATAAGAAACAAGACTCCTTATGAATTGTGGTATGGACATGTTCCTTCGGTTAAACATCTCAGGATTTTTGGTTCCCCCTGTTATGCTTTGATACCAAAGGTACATAGAAACAAACTTGGTGCTAGAAGTCGTAAGTGTATCTTCCTGGGGTATTCAAACACCTCTAAAGCATATCGCCTCTATGATGAAGTAAATAAGAAATTTGTTGTATCTAGAGATGTAATTTTCCTTGAATCATCCAAAACTGACAATGTTGTTGAGCAGCAGCTTGATCGCTTCGATAAATAGCAAAATCATTTCAAGAATTTGATAATCAGATTCCGCATCTTGAAGGGGGGATTCCTATACTAGATCAACATGTGGAATCTTCTTCTGAAGAACACTCTCCCCGCATGAAACTCCAACAACGGATGATGCTTTAAGTGATGTAATTGATAGAATTGGGAGACTCAATCTTGATTCAGTCCCAACTCAATCAAAAGAGCAGCCTGGACCATCTGAGAAAGGTCCCCCAAAGTGGCTGACAAAGACACTTGAAAGTGTTCATCCTGATGAGGTTGGAAAGACAGGAACTAGAAATTCAAACCGGCAAATGGAGGTGATGTAGATGACTCTAATTCACCTGTTGATATGGATGTTTCTTATGATTGTGAATTGAACTTGTCTACAGATTTTGAACCAACTTCCTTAAAGAAACTGCTTCTCATGATGAATGGAAAGAAGCAATGCAAAAGGAGTATGATGCCCTCATAAAGAACGACACTTGGAAGCTGGTTGATCCTCCATTTGGAACCAAACCAATTGGCTGCAAGTGGGTCTACAAGAACAAGTACAAAGCTGATGGCTCACTTGACAAGCACAAAGCTAGGCTTGTGGCAAAAGGTTTTGCACAGAAGGAAGGGGTCGATTATGAGGAAACTTTTGCCCCCACAGCAAAATGGACCACCATCCGGACACTCTTTGCACTCAGAACGGTTGGAAAGTCCATAAAATGGATGTAAACACTGCCTTCTTGAATGGAGATCTAAAATAGAATGTTTTTATGTCCCAGCCTGAAGGATTTGCTGTGAAAGGACATGAACATAAAGTATGCAAACTTGTGAAGTCCTTGTATGGCTCAACAAGCACCACGAGCCTGGTATGAAAAATAACTGAGCATCTGTTTGAAACTCAACTTCAATCATTTTGATCTTGATGATGCAACTTTATTTGTCAAGAAAGTTGGCAAAACAGTGGTATATCTTGTGGTATATGTAGATGATCTTTTAATGACAGGGAACAATGAAAGTTACATTGCATCCATAAAGAAGGAATTGGGGAAAAGTTTTGAAATGACTGATTTGGTCTATGTTCATTCCTATCTTGGCATTGAAGTAACCCAACATCCAAAGTTCATATTTCTTTCCAAAAAGAAATACATTGGAGATTTGTTACACAGATTTGGCATGACAGAGTGCAATCCTCTTACTACTCTAATGGAACAAAACTTAAAGCTCACATCTATTGAAGGAAAGGAATTTGAGGATGCAACAAAGTATACACAGCTTGTAGGAAGTTTCAACTACCTTACTACTACCAGACCAGACATTTCATTTGCTGTTGGAATCCTCTCCAGGTTTATGCAAAAGCCTTGTGAGGGACATTGTTTTGCTGCAAAAAGAGTTCTAAAGAACTTGAAGGGAACTCAAGACTATGGAATCAAGTACACACAGGTGGATGACTTCAGTTTGATTGGATACTCTAATTCAGATTTCGATGGAGACAAAGAAACTGGGGTATCTACTTCAGGATAGGCTTTGAGTCTTGGATCAGGAGCTGTCTCATGGAGATCACGCAAATAATCAGTTCCAGTGGATTCCACAACAGAAGCATAATACATGGCAGCAGCTGAAGCAACAAAAGAAATTGTGTGGCTCAGGAAAATTCTTGAAGATTTGCAGGTAAAACAAGTACAATCAACTCCACTCATGATTGACAACACCTCTGCAATAAAGTTGGCCAAGAACCCAAAGTTCCATGATCGAACAAAACACATCAATACTAAATATCATCTGATCCGACATCATGTTGAGGCCAAAACAATCCATCTTCGTCATTGTTCCACAAATGAGCAAATTGCAGACATCTTCACCAAAGCGCTTGGAAGAGAAAAACTTGAAAGATTCAGAACGATACTTGGACTCACCAACATCCCTTCAGATTAAGGGGGGGAATGTTGACACCTAATTCTCACGATTGGGTGAATTTATGTAAATAGTTAAATTAGGAATGTGAACAGTCATCAAGAGATGAACTGGACAGTCACACCCTTTTGTATATAACAATAACATACCTAATGAAATGAATCGAATCAGTTTTACTGCCTTTGGAGAGTTACTGCCTGGCCTGACAGGTGCAAAGGAATCGTAACAGACACATCATAAAATATTTTCAGATAAAATTGAAAATTGAAAACTGAAAACATTTTACCTAATTAATAGAATTACTTTTGATAATACAAAATAAGATTTTTTCAAATTTAAAAAATTTAGTAATACACATGATAAATTATTTATTTTTCATTAAAATTGAAAACATTTTACATAACAGAATTACTTACTTTTAGTTTCATAGTGATTGTTGAAATTAAGAACATCTTAAATACATTGCTATAAGAATTATTCATTGCTTTTAGTTGAAAACATCTTAAATATATTGTTATAAGAACTTTATCATTAAAATTGAAAACATTTTACATAAAAAAATTACTTACCTTTAGTTTCATAATGATCGATGAAATTAAGAACATCTTAAATACATTGTTATAAGAATTATTCATTGCTTTTAGTTGAAAACATCTTAAATATATTATTATAAAAACTATTCATTACTCTCAGTGCTGCAAAGGTAACTGAAACATCATAAAATGCTTTCAGATAAAATTGAAAATTGAAAACATTTTACCCAAGTCACATAATTACTTTTAATGATACAAAATAAGTATTTTTCAAGTTTAAGAAAAACTGGTAATTACAAGAACACTTAAAGAGTCATCTCTCCCCCGAGAAATTACAAGATTTAGAATGACAACATGATCCTTATTGAGATTGACTGTTGTGGCATTTAACAGATAAATATCCTTGCATAGCAAGAGAAATCTGTAGGATATCTGGCACACAAAGCAGACTCAGTCCAAAGATCGACACAAACACAAACACTTCTAAAATGATTCAGCCACTTTAGGTTCTTACCAGTGCCGAGCACACTAGTACGTAGGCTCCCAAATCACCTAGTAAAGACTTGAGTTCTTATCGTGATGCAAGCAGATCACACTGAATGTCTGTAGTTATAGAGCAGGAGAAACTCTCGACACAATGACTCGTCAATACCTTCCTCGCCTATCCCACCCCTCCCCCAAAATGAGCTCCTTCTTCTTTTATAGACCAGAGGGTTTGATGACTCAAAAATAAAACAACTGTCGCCAAAAGATTGTTCAGATTCGGATGTGAAAAGACAAATTCACATTATCTCGTCCCTTTTCCTTTCGGAAAGCCATCTGGCATATGGGGACCGAATCCATGACGACTCAATCTTATCGATCTTACAAAGTAGATATTGGGATCGAATCAAGGACGACTCAAGCTTACATAGTAGATACTTTTACTCAAAAGCCTACGAGAAAAGAGAAATATACAGATGCATATTTCATTTTACGAAGAAATATACAAACAAACGTCCTTACACCACTGTCGATAAGAAAAGACACGATACATTTAGAGTACGAAATGAGTAATCTGAGGATGAGTATAGTGCTGATGTCAGAATCTTTGCAGAAGATAATTTATGAAGTACTGCACATGCACTTCTTTTTCGGATTCCCAAATCTCATTCTCGTGATTCCCAGGTGGTTGTAAAAAGTTAATATATATGAAAGAATTTTGTTCTGGATCTGATTGTAGGTGGAATTCATTGTATTCCATTTGAGTCCCATCTCTATTGGGAGTCAACATTCGTGCAGTGAATTCATGAGTGATGAACCAATGAATATGTCCACTCCTTCTTAGTGCATTGATAAAATCAACGTCTTCAATTCTGACAATGTCTTCGACATGCTTATACAAGATTCCTGTCAGGTGTGCATGTGGTTCTGAGAACCCATCAATATTTAGTCGACATAAGGTATATGGATTTATCAGGAGAGCGTTGAGTCCATAGATTTTCCACCCCGTGATAAACCAGGTCGGAAAAGGATCTTCATGATTCATTCGGGAAGTTGGCCAATTTTCATACCTGAAATCAAACTGTAGATGATAAAAGAATTTAGAGGAAATATTTTCTAAATTCATGCATTGGAAAAACACTCTCCTGCCTTTCTAGATCAAAATCAGTCCTCTGCAGAGGATTATTGAACTGCCTGATAGTAATCCTGCAATTTCCAATTATGTCATCTTCTTCATAAAAGAGTTCATAGGAGATGTTGCCTATATGGACCAGATAATCTAGTTCACTGATTTCCAAATCATTTTCAATTTCTTGGTCATGCCAGGTCCCAAGATTGGGAACTCCTTCTCTCCAGCGAATTTCAGATACTGGATACCATGTTTCATCATGGTCTAAAATGCTTTTTCTCATATCATATCTTACCCATCCTTGCCTGCCTTCTATTTCAACATGTTCTTCAGATCTTCTGATAAAATTGCATGATAAAGAGTGAATAGAATTTTTCTCTAAAAATTCCCTTGACAACATGTCAGCAAAAGAATTTTTATGTCCAGGAATGAATTCAATTTCAAAATCATACTGACTGAGAGTCATTACCCATCTTACCATAGCAACATCTTCAAATTCACACTTGTGAATAACAAACTTTAAAGCTTGGCAATCTGTCTTAACCAGGAACTTGGTGTAAATAACAAAGTCTTCAAACTTTTCTATTCCCAAACAAACTGTTCTAAGCTCTTTCTTGAGGCTGGCCCAATTTTCTTGAGATGTCGACCATAGTCCAGAAGCATATTGACAAATTTCTAGTGAGTTTTTCTATTCTGGATCTTCTTGACAAAGAACAGTGCCCCATCCAATATTACTGGCATCTGTCATAATTACTTTCTTCCATTGTTCTTGGATCAGACATAGAGGCTGAATTCTGCGAATCCTATCCTTGATTTTCTTGACTGCATTTGTGCAATCTTCATTCGAGGGAGTGGGATCTTTCTGTAATCTCTTATTCAGTAATTTCCTTTCTTGTGCACAATGATGAAGAAATTTGGAGACATAATTTAAGCTTCCTAAGAATCTTTGCAACTGTGTTTTGTCCAAAATTTCATTAGGAAAATTATCTATGAAATCTAGACTTCTTTGGATTACTATATGAACCATACTGGATATTATATCCAAGAAAATCTATTATAGTTTTGAACAATTTCATCTTAGCTTCAGAGAGGACTATCCTTTTTTCTTTTATCCTCTGGAGAAATAGTTTCAGATGCTTAATATGAGATGGTATGTCATCAGAATGTACAAGAATATCATCCATGTATTTTTTTATAAATTCCTCCATACCTTCAAACGTCTCATCCATTATGCGCTGGAAGGCTGATGGAGCATTGCTAAGTCCGAATGACATTATGTTCCACTCAAAATGACCTTCAGGA
Organism: Pinus taeda; assembly: GCA_000404065.3. Lineage (NCBI taxonomy): Eukaryota > Viridiplantae > Streptophyta > Pinopsida > Pinales > Pinaceae > Pinus > Pinus taeda. The sequence continues at coordinate 144,881 of APFE030177733.1, forward strand.
ACAGAAAAAACTGTTTTCCATTTGTTAGGTTCCTTGATGCCTATCTCCCAAAATCCTGATGTCAAATCAAATTTTGAGAAAATCTTTGATTTTGAAATTTGTGTTTGGATTGTGGAGGGATTTGGAAGGGGATAAGCATCATAATCCAATAGATTATTCAGTGGTTTGTAGTTTACCACCAACCTTGGTTTTCCTCTAGCGATCTCTGCATGTTTGTTTACATAAAAAGCAAAACAGGCTATTGGACTTTTGCTTTTTCTGATCAGGCCTTTCTGTAAAAGATCCTTGATCTCTTCTCTACAGTGAACCATCTGTTCTTGGTTCATCGGAACAACTTTCGATCTTCTTAATTTACCACTGAAGTCATTTTTCAATGGTAACTCAACTTCATGCTTATGCACATGCCAAAAGGCATTTGGGTCTTCAGAGCAGCATTCCAGAAATTTATTTTTCAGATTGGCTATTTCCCTGTCAAACATTCCTTGTTCAATGTTTTCATCAATTTTTAAAATCTCCTTCTTCTTTTCCATTTTTGATAGTAAGGTTTCTAGCCTTTCAATCCTTCTGATTCTATTGGGTGAGCTGGAATTTATAAAAGGAAAAAATAGCTCTTTACCTTTCAGTTCAAGAAAATAACCATATCTCCCTGTTTGCTGATCAAATTTTGCTCCATGCTTTTGGAAATTCTGGAAGAAAGGTGTTCCTAAGTACATTGCGCAATCCATCCCTGTAACAATTGGGCAAACCAAATTTATTCCAATAGAATCAGTTAGGAAAATATCAACTGGGACTTCTGAAGTAGTGATGATATCTCCACTGGCTGTTGTAACCTTTGGACAAGTAGTTGGCCTTCTGAGATGAGTATCAACTACTGTATTATTTACAATATTTAATCTTGAACCAGTATCCATAAGGACTTTCCAGTATTCCACTTTGGAACCAATTCTGACTTTTAATTTGATGCAATACATTACATCTCCATTAATCTGATTACAACCTAATCCTACCCTTTCATCATCATTCTCATCATCAATGTTGGGTTCTTGAATCTGTATACTTGGAAAGGGTTTTTGATGGAATGTCCAATTCTGTGTCTGTACAGAAGTTGAAGGCTGTTCTGCTTTCATTTTCCTGAGTTGGCAATCTTGGTGACTTTCAATACAAAGCCTTCTATTTTCTTTTACTGTCTTCCTTAGATCTTTTATTGCCTGGTGGATACTGGGCAAAGTCTGGGGAAGATCTTCTCCAAAATCTTCATGCCTGAATTGTCTGGTCAAGGCTTCTACTGAGAAAAGAGAAGCTGGAGGAACATATCCTCTATTAGGATTGCTTTGCTTGGCTGTCTTAGAATTTAAGTGATTGATTAGCAACTCTTTATACATATATTTTAATTGTGGGTCTGTTGCTGCCGTCATTTGCGTGAAAAGATTTCTAGCCTGTTCATCAGATTCGCCATTCTTCATCATATTCAAGGAATGACACTGGCAGACATTTGGGTCATTGCATTCACAATTATCTTTGAAACATTCTGCACAATGTGGATCATTGCAATATTCTTCTTCCGAGTCAGAAGTATTAGAATCAGAATTAAATTTATTGATGTAATCTGATTTTTCTTCACTTGTTACTTCTTCACAACGATCAGGTAGATTTAAACAATTTACCTTACAAGATTTATTTCTGTAAAATACTTTTTTCTTACCTTTCTCTGGTTTCTTTTTTTCTTTCCCCAACTTTGGACAGTTTGGAGAAATGTGTCCTTTTTGGTTGTAGTGGTAACATTGAACTTCCTTTTTTCTTGTAAATAGTTGTGTCTGTTTGTAGTCTTTCTGCTTCTTTTGGTGGATGATGTTTTTGCCTGAAAAATTCTTTGTTGCGTGCTTCTTTTTCCTGTAAGCACGCACTTCTCTCCCCTTTGATTTTTTTGGAGCAGAAAGGTGCCATTGCTTGCATAGTTGCTAGTAACCATGCAGCTTCTTTGGATTCGTGGCTGCTCTGGCTATCTTCATTTGGGAGCAAAGTTCAACAATTATGGCTTTGACTTCCTACCTAATTACTCCAAATTTGTAGTCACTAATGCTTCCTGGCAATTTGCTGACTATTGTTGTTGACACCCATAATGGTAATGATGAAACAAATATTTCCTTCCATTTGGGTTCAAGAATGAGTTCTGATGACAAAGTATGCAATCTATGCAGGAACTCATTAAAGTATTCATCAAAATGCTTCATATTATGAAGTTTCATAACAACAAGAGTGATAACAGTCAGATCATTATTTATTTGCGGGAAGCCAATAAAGTTAACGGTTATGCCATAAAGTAAACAACCAATCATATTGTTTATTGGAAGTGAGGTAAACGGATCCATGTAAGTACTTCCGTTGGCATTCTTTACCTGTGAATTTTCCCAATTAGTCAGCAATAGAGGATCTTTGATCGTTTCTACTTTTAGCCAAGAATCTAAAGATCCTTCAACCCTGCGAATGATTCTTCTTGTAGAATTTATGGGTCCAATATCATCAGCCAGATAGGTCCTGTAGCATACTAACATGGAGTGCATGACTGATAATACTTATGCTTCTGTGTAGTTGTCAATATTCCAAGAATATGTTGAGGAGGCTCACCAATCTTTGTGATACTAGGATTTCATCGTATCCCTCCGGTCTAGAGTAGGGGACCAAGTGGAATTCCATGTGGATCTGGAAGTAGTTGCATGAACTGCTTCTTCATTTTGAATATTAAAATGAACTTTATCTTGAGGAGAAAAATTCTATACAAATTCCTCAAGGCTTTCTAGTGAAGGCTCATCATTGTTTATTTCAAGTTTGTTTAATCCTGTCTCTTTGTCTTCTTCTAATTTTTCATACCATTTCTTTTCTTCTTTGTCTTCTTCATCTTCTGAAGCATTTTTCTTTATCCATTCTGTGAAAGAAGAGATAGCTGATGGATCTGTTTTTGAAGAAACACAAGGATTTGGCTTTAGATGGCCAAAGAAACTAGGTGCAGCAAAAGGTGCATAAGAATATGAAATCCCTGGTTTTGGAAACTCAATCTCTGCTGGTTGTCTTATGAGACTAGAGACAGAGGATGAAATAGTATAAGGCATTTGAGAGTGAGGTTCAATAAAAAGAGTGGTAGATTTGTATGAATCTGTAGGATGTCTCTTTTTGAGTGAATCAATAGAAATAAAGACATTCGAGACTTGCCTCTTGAGTATGTCAAGGCTAGAATTAACCTTAACAATTTCTCTTCCTTGGATAATTGTTACATCTTGAATTTTCTTTTCTGTGGATAACTTGAGCTTATCCAGGCTTTCAACTATATGTTTATCATTCTCTGCAAGAGTCTTGACATTCTCATTTAAACAGACAGTAGCATAGTCCTGTTTCTGAAGCATTCTAATCATCATTTCTTTTAGAATATTACTCATGTCCTCAATAGACTTATGTTGTGTTCTTAGAAATTTTTCCAAACTGGAAAGAGCAAGGTTCATGCAGTTTGTAGCTAAGACAAATTCTTTGGTTGAATCTTCTGTTTGAACTGGAGACAGTTTATAAATTTTTCCATCCTGTTGTCTGATAACAAAGTTTTTCCATGGTGGAAAATCATTTTCTGTTTGATAGATCTGTCCATCAAAAAGTTCCCATTTATGTTTTGGAGGGGAACCAGATCTAATCATGTTTATTTGCAGGTTGCTGCAAATTTCTTTCACCAATTTCTCTCCTTTTATCTTTATGACTTGCAAATTTTTGGGTAGGTTTGGTTTAGACAACATTTTCTTTATTTTTGGAGAAAAGTCAGGACTTATTAAAGGAGATGGAATTATGACAACATTAGATTCCATCTTTCCTTTAACGAAATTATCAACATCAAGAATCCTTTTTTGTTTTTCCTGATTTTTGAACTATTTTCTTAAGGATTCTTCTATCTGATTCGAGGAAGGGTAATACCATTCATAAAAAGAAATCCACTGATTATTAGATTTCATCCAATTTCTCCATTCCTCATTCTTTTGTTTATTGAAATTTTTCTTTTCGGCTTTGGGAATAAGCTTCAGTTCTTCAACATATATGTTTTCTGACTTGTGTGTGAAAATGTCCCAATTGAACATTTTCTTCTTTCACATATCATCTGGATTGTACGAACTAATTCCTTTAAAGATCTTCAAGAATGCAATGATCTCATTATCTGAAGGAATTTCCACACTGTTTGGAATTTTATTCAAAGGATTTTTCTTGTATGATGGGATTTCAGATCCATCATTAAATCCTAGGCCTTTATGAGTATTCTGCTGTATTGATTGTATGATTATCTTTTCATGAATATTGAAGAGACGAGTTTTGTTATAGTCCTCTTCAGATTTACTTTTATCTTGTATAAAAGTAATCATGTTTATCCTATTTTTGTCTTCTTGATTATCTCCATGCGGGGTAGGTGGCTATGAAGAAAATTGATAGTATGTTTTGGAACAGTGAGGATGGTCACAAACAACAGCTAAAGGGTTGTTAGCTGGGGCAACACGATCCATAACCAGATTTTTGATTGATTCTAAAAATGCGGGGTCTACTGAGTAGATGGGAGGCGGAGTATGTATAGAGTTGGAAATGGATATAGATGGTCCACCACGCTCAGCTCCTGACTCTGGGAAGATGGTATGAACCTTTTCATCTTTAGAAGTAAAATTGTGGAGGAATTTACAGGTGATGGTCTGGTAGGTTTTTTGATAGATTCCCATTTTGTAACCCATTTTGCAGGGGGTTTTAAGGCGGCTCTAGGAATCATTTGCGGTGCTATGAGATTCATTCCATAATCATGAGTGATTAATGTCGTGAATTTTGACTGAGAGGAGACAAATTTAACTATTGAAGGAGTTTTTTTTTTTTGTAAAATTTTACCACAGAGGACCACCAGATGGAAATATTTTTGCTATCATCATCAAAGTCATCATATCGATGTGTCTGCAATACGAGCATAAGAGAATTGATTGCATTGGGATCTGACAGCGATATGGAAAAGTCAGGGACACATGACCATGATGCAAGGCCATAGGCAAGAGTACCTTGGCATCCACCAATGAGAGATTTTGGAAAAGCTTTCCATCGTCGATCAAATATACAGGAAAAGAAGGTCACATCTTGTCCTTTCCTGTGTAGAGGTTGAATTCCCACTTGGACGTGTCCGAAGTGGGCGAAATTATAACCTTCTTTCCGGGAAACATCAAATTCAGCTTGGTTGATAATGTTTAAAGAATGAAGGATATTATTGTTAGAGGTAGTTTGTAGGACTTCCTCTTTCACCTTATATCTCCAAAACTGGATGGTGTCCAGTAATCCTAAATTCTTATAAACATTTTTTGGATCTATCTTTGGAAGAGACCAAGATCCAGAAGGAACAGGTTCAAAAAATGAATTAACAAAATTTTCTTGTATAACAGATGCATGTGTAACATAATTTTGTCTTTCAATATCTGCATCTTCGTGTTCCTTTAAAATTTCTTCAAATGATTTATCACCAAATTCATGACGAGAACTAGTAGAAGGACGAGAATCCATAACAGCGTGAAGAATTTAATATAGCGGAAGCCAATTTACTTATGCAACTTCAGAGTAATAGATATAAATCTTTAGAATGCTGTGTACCAGATTTATCAGTATTGTGATCGTAAATAGAGCAGGTTTCGCGGCTCCTCCTGGAAAGAAGTTCTAATCTCCTAGTCTTCATACGCCATAGACGCCATCCTCGGCTTTAACAGGCAACAGAGATTATCGAGACTCAAGCAAACTCAGATGTTCCCAACAGTATACTCAAACGAAATGCAACTTGGCTCTGATACCATTTTATTACTGATAGAAAAACTGGTAATTACAAGAACACTCAAAGAGTCGTCTCTCCATAAATATGATAAATTATTTATTTTTCATTAAAATTGAAAACATTTTACATACGTAACATAATGACTTTTAGTTTCATAGTGATTAATGAAATTAAGAACAACATCTTAAATACCTTATTATAAGAACTATTCATTGCTTTTAGTTGAAAACATCTTATTAAATACATTGTTATAAGAACTATTCATTATTCTCAGTGGTGCAAAGTATCTTAACAAAACATCATAAATTATTTTTGGAGAAGTGATTAATAAAATTGAAAATTGAAAACATTTCATCTAAGTAACGTAATTACTTTTAATGAAACAAAATAAGTTTTTTTCAAATTTAAAAGGATTAGTAATACAACTATGATAAATTATTTATATTTTATTAAATTTGAAAACATTTTACACACACACACACACAAGTTTTAAAGGTCTAGTAATACAAATATGATAAATCATCTATTTTTTATTATCAATTATTTAATTTTTAACCTATGAAAATTGAAAAGAAACGATTTGAAAATTTGAAAATCAAAAGAAATTAATTTCCAAAAAGATAAAAATAACATAACTAATACTTAACAGTAAATTTATATAACCAGAGTGAATATATAAAACTTTATTATTATACTCACATCTCAATAACAGTTTAAAATACTTTAACATCAAGGTATGGTTTATAAAAACATTATTTAGCATCATGGTAAGGTAATAAAAATGTTATATAACTGCTTTTTTTTAAAAATCAAGTCAAGAATTTCATATTACTAAAAATAATATATAAAATTTACAAAGTCATAGTGATGCCAGTGTGAACAAGTTTGGGAGCAACTGTCCATCATGGGAAACTAGAAGGTTCTTGAATAAAAACGGGAGTCTATGAAAATTTAGTCCCTAGACATAATTAGAAAAAGTAACAAATATAATTGGGGACCAAAATACAAAAAATCCTGTGATCATTTACTTGAGAGTTGGGCATAGGAGCCATTAAAAAAAACAAATTAAACAATTTGCTTGCCTTTGGAGGTCGCAGAGCCATTCGACACGTTATTGGTCTGACCTTGAGCTAGAACGTCTTCTCGACGATGAGACATTCATATGGACTTGAAACTTGTTGAGTCAAAGCTTGCTCTGCTTCCCTGCTCGCTTGACCATGGCGTTGTGCATCATATATCTAGACAAAAAGGGAGGAAGAGGTGGGCGAGATGGAGAGGGAGCCATTGCCATCTTGGGAGTTGGAAGAGGAAGGGGAGAGCGAGACAAGAGGGAAAGGGATACCGAAGTAGTGGGATGGTTGATGTAGGGACTATTGGAGGTGGGTGACCTGGGTGTTGGCCTTGACAACCTTCCTCGTGGCAACATCTTTGGCCTGTTGTTGCTTCCATGAGTGCCTGACTAGTGAGTCTTTGAGGACCCATTGCCCATTGCCAAGGTGCCTGCTTTCATCGACTTCTAGAGAAGTCACATTACGTCAAATGCTCATTGGAATGTCTGGGTCGAAAAGAACAAAGTTCTCATCAAAACTTGTAGCACAAGGGGGGCATCCATGACCTTGTCCACTGCCTCCACACTTGATATGTCCGCACTCACAAACCATAGTAGCACGTTGGGGGAATGACAACATTTCTCCAGGTGGGTGAGGAGAGAGTAGCTATATGAGAGACAAAGGTGCATCATGAAAAAGTCGGGCATGAAGGAGTCGGATAGCTAGAAGGTTTGCCATCGCCGGGGAAGGGGTTTGTAGAGTAAATGGGACATGAGTGCCAAGTATAGGTAGATCACACAAAGGATATTGAGCACTGGATCAGACTTCATCAGGATTGATGGATATGCAATCAAGGAGAGAGAATTAAAAGCTTCAGATTGCCACTTATGGTGCACTTGCATGAAGGCTATTAATGTCATGACAGTGGTTGACAGATACCACTCGCGCATCTGGGGAACTTTTCAACCTTATTAAATAACATTATTTTTATAATTTTTTGTAAAAATTATCATCTTAATAATCTACAATAAATATTTACATTTTATCATTTTATACTATTTGCAAATTAATAATTTTTTCTTAATAAAATTTATTTTATACACCAATTCTTAAAAAAAATGATGTTTAAAGGATGGTGTCATCTTATTTACAATAAGACTTGTAATCTTATAAAACTTAGACTTATAATCTTATATAATTTTCAAATTAAATTTTATTGTATAAACTAATTTTAGTAAATAAGGACATTTAAAGGATTGTGTTGGTAGGGTGAATAGCGATCTTCACACTTAATAAGTTAAAATGGAAAATGTGAATATACTAGAGGGATGAGATTGAAAATTGTGTTTTGAATTGTATCATTGTACATTTAAACTTAATAAGTTAAAAAAGAAAAATCTAAATATATTAGAACGACGAGATTATAATATTTTTTTGATAAAATTTATATTTATATTCATCTTTGAAATTAAAAAAAATTCATTTTTTAATTTATTTTTAAAGCAATGTTTTATTTATTTATTTATTTTTTTTAATATTGTAATGATCATCAATATATTTGTAAATATTTTTCAAAATTATAAATTCAAATTTAAAAACATTTAACTAAATACTTATTTAACTTTTTGGCCTATGGTTTTTTCAGAAGCCAATCTAACAAAATATAAAAGCACTTCAATATATGTTAAATTGAAGAAATATTAAAATTTTATTCTATAAATACTGAATCTTAACCTTGATTGATGGATGCCTTCTTGATAAGACACTTTAATATCTTATACTCGACATATGAGACACTATCTCTTATACTCAACATATGAGAAATGACACACTCATAGGTTAAAAAATTGCTTCAACATTCTACAAACAAGCATGTTGGAGATCATTTTAAGGTTATTTTTGTTTTTTTCTTTTCTCATCATCAATAATTATGTGGTAACTTTGTTATTGATAAATTATTATTATTATTATTTTCTGGTTTTTTATTCATGCTTTTTATATATCATGGGAGATATCGTGCTATTTCTTGTATTAGTGTAATGGTGAGTATAATATAACTAGAGACAATCTAGAGGTGTTTAGGAGCTGAACGAAAGACAGTAGAAGAACTAGGTTTTGAGCTAGGTTTTGGTTCCGTCAACCATGGAGGATCGTGAAGGAGGGAGTTCGGCTCCCTCCTACAATCACATAATTGCGATTTGAAGCAAGGAAAAGGATCTGTACAATGTCAAGAAATTAGCAAAGATGATAAATGAGGATACCAATACAGGAAATATAAAAAATCATGAATAGAGAAGCAACCATGAGGAAGATCGCAAGGAGAAAAGGAAAGAAGGGGGCAGTCGAAAAGATGAACCCCAAAGGGCGACATGGATCTGCAAACCTAAAACGACCATCACTCCTAGGTTTTTTTTGAGTGACCCAACACTTCAAGTTCATAGAGATTACATGACAGAACATGTGATCATATGCAAATTCATGGGGATCTGGCCAACAAAGAAAGATTTACATGCATGGATAAGAAACCAATGGAAACCCAAAGGGGACATAACCCTGCACCTTGGATCCAAGGCAAAGACAGAGTGTTCGAGGGAGGACCATACTTCTACACTGCTGCAGGCCTTTATATGCGACAGCGGGTGATCAATTTTGTCCCAGAACGAGAAATGTTCACCTCAGTACTGGTATGGATAAGACTATACTCCCTTCCTTTAGATTTTTGGATGCCAGGTTCCTTGAAAGTTATTGGTAATAAACTAGGTAATTTTATTAAGACATTAGATGTGACATTGAGAGGCAAATACACTTCTTTTTCCCGAATTTGTGTGGAAATGGACTTGTTTGGAGCACTCCCAGACAAGATCATTTTATAAGTTTATGATGAAGAATGGGAACAAATGGTAGACTATGAGCACGTACCATTTCGATTCCGCAAATGCCATGAACACGAACACCTTTACAGGGACTGCCCAACCAACAAGGTGGAAAGCAACAAAAAAACCACCACAAGTAAAGATCCCGAGGGTTTTACCAAGGTAACGGGAAAAGGAAAAGGAGGAAAATGGAATCCAAATAAAATCAACGAGGATGGACAGCGGAACCACAATAGTTTCAAAATCCTAGAAGAAGATATAGGAAATAAAGAGGAAAACCAGGAATCAGAAACAAAAACGGATGAGAAGGACAGGGACATTAGTATGGAGGACATACCAGAGGACAGCCAGCCACATAATGACATATCAAGAGTCATGGAGCTCAACAAGAATCATGAAATGACCCCAAGTGAGGCAGGAACGGAGGACCATGAACTACAGGAGATTCTTGAGAAGGAAAACCTAGATCTAGAATTTGTTTTGGATTCAGCCATGGATGCTGGATA
>APFE030177734.1:0-13972 GCA_000404065.3 Pinus taeda
TAACCTTCCGCATGTCTATGTTTAATTGTTTATTTCATATTCGTGAATATCTTTATACTTATCCTTGGAAACGCTGACTAAACTGTCAATAATCGTCTTAAGCTTGCAGGAGTTATAATGAACAGTTGCTGTAACACCAGAAACAACAACTACGCAGTTGCTGCAACACCAGAAACAACAACTACGCAGTTGCCGCACCAGCAATAACAATTACCTAAAGCAAGCTATTTTGTAACAGCCATGGACAACAGATGGCAGCCATCTAGAAAGTTGTGACGTGGCATAATCAAGTGGAAGGCTAAAGAAAAAGAACACAGTCAGCATGAGTAGCATGGGGAAACGGCGAAGGAATATGAAGATCCCGAGAAGACAGTCAAAATCAGTTACCCGCCAACAGCTAAAGCTTAAGAAAAGGATGCATCATCATACTGTTGTAACAACACTCTGAATTGCTTATTTTTGATAAAACAGGTTAACTGAATAGACTGTAATATTCTATTGTAATAGATGTCTCCTCTATAAAGAGGAGACATCTACATGAAACGGGTAGACGTTGATGATCAGTCTGTAACTAAGATTTTAAGAACATCAGCAAGGCTGAAATCTATTGTGTTCGATCTTTTCTAGCAGATGAATATAAAACTGTTTTGAGCACTTAATCTCGTCTTTGTTTTCCTGGGGAATCTTGTGAGAAGGACTGGGCCCACCTTCCTCACAAGATTCACCCATTTACTTTCCTGTCAAGTGTGTAAGTGTGCATCAATTTATTTTCAGCACTCTGTTTGGATTTAGGTAGCATTACCTCTGGTATTCTCTGTCTTACTAGTACTCTGTTTCATTGATCTTTGAGTTTTGTTTCTCACTGGTGAATGAGAGTGCAGTGTGCATCAGTAATTCTATTTACAGGGGCAGGTGCTAAACATCCCCATCTAGAGGATAGGGTCCTGATCCTCTGCCAACAGAGCGTCTATTATTTTGTTTTTCAGATTTGTAGATTTAAGTAATTACTTTTATTTTAACGAATCCTGTAATGACATATTGTAAGAATTACGTATGCTACAGCTTTCAATGCTTTTAGACTCCAAGTACATACAGTACGCAGTGCCTTTGAAATAAAAAGACTTTCCCTGGTCGATAATTAATGTGGTACTTGAATGTTTAATTCATAAACAATTCAACTAGCCAACAATGGAGGGATAGTGTACTATCAGTTGCTACGATATTCCTTTGTGAATATTTCTTGCATGCAGAAGGAATATTATTCCTTATGGATTGCGTAGTTGGACCTGAGGTTACAATGAGTGTGATGAGGACAATTCACACATGTGATATCATTGGACCCCAATCAAAATTGTGCAAGGAAATAGGAGGCTTGGAGGGCTTGAGGAAGATATATTCTATGTCTATTGAGTCTGTGAGTTGTATTGTTTGAGTACAGAGAGAGAAAGATAGCTTGAGAGTTGATTCTTTTTGTAACTTGAATAAGATTTCCACTTGTATGATAATATAGAGTTTGGGTTTTAGGTCGGTGCTTTCCTGAGTGATATATCTTATGTGTTATGGTTGATTGCTTCTCAATTCTCAATTATATATGTTCATGCTTAATGTTGCTCATGTTTGATTAAGCTTCCGCTAAATTGTTTGTAGAAGTAGATCAAGTGTTTTTCTTTTGTACATTGCATTACCAGGTGATCTATAGTGGGAATTTCTACATGGTATTAGAGCAAAGGTGATTAAGAAAGAATAGTATACAAGCAGGATAAGTACGAAGTTTGGTTTCTGAATATTGAATTGAGTTCTTATCACATTTATTTCACCAATGGCGTTCAGAGATTTAAGACTTGAATATGCCCTTGATGGCAATCCGAATTATATAGCCTAGAAGGATCACATGGAGATAGTATTGGAAGATAACGGTCTCAAGGAATTCATTGATCAAGAAGCCCAAAAGCCGACCAATGCTACTCAACTGACGAAATGAAAAAAGTGTGTGGCTAGAGCAAGGAGAATCCTCCTGGAGGGAGTTCGAGATCACATTGTCTCAAGCCTCCATGGGAAGGAGACTCCATTTTCAATGTGGAAAACATTGAAATATCTTTATCAAAATAGTAGCGATCAGAGGAAGTTGGTGCTGAAGGACAAACTTGAAAAGATCAAGTGTGAAAAGGGCGACACAATATCTATGTTCCTCAACAAGCTCACCACCTGCAGGGATGAGCTTGCAAGTGTAGGGGTCGTGACTGCTGATGACGACATGGTGATTCTAACACTCCTCGGTCTTCCTAAGTGTTGGCATAGCTACTAGGACTCGGTTAATGGAAGAGAGAAACTGCCAAATTGGGAACTACTTTGGTCGGACCTAATGCAGGACGATATAAGGTGGAGCACCAGGGATGGATATTCATCAAAACAAGATGATGAAGAGAATCTAGATTTAGCAAGTAAAGCTAATAAAGGGAAAGGGAAGGCATCCCAATTCAAATATTCTCATGAAGGGAAGAAGGTTGACAAGTGGAAGGTGCGATGTTTTCACTGTCATGAAGTGGGCCATTATGCTATGAATTGTCCACAGAAGAAATCTAAGAAGGGTTCCTCTAAGGGATTTGATGGTGATGCACTAGCTTCACAATTTGAGTTGGATTTCCCGCTTATCACATGCATGGTTTCATCCATGGTGGGATGTGTTTGGTACTTGGATAGTGGAGCTTCTTTCCACATGTGAGGTGACAAGAATATTTTTAGTATATTGGAGGAGAAGGATCTCCAGATGCAGATCGAGATGGGCGATGATGGAAAATATCGTGTCTCAGGTTAAGATACAGTTGTGTTTCAAAGGGAGCATGGTGATCCTCTCACCCTGTTATAGACATTTTTGGGCACTTCAACCCCAATCATAAATGTCCATAAATTGAGGGCTCCTAAGTCCCTAAAAGTGTTGCTTCACTGCCTAAAGGAACAAGGTCAGCTGATTACATCATCTCCCAAAAGTTCTCCACTAAAAACTGCTCATAAATGGTTAAAATTGGACCATACTGAAAACCCAGTGTAGAGGGTACGATGCAAATCACCCTCCCAGTGTACAAGGTGTGATGCATACTGAATTGCTCCTCTGTAGGGTGTGATGGTCGAGAATGGACAAATGGCAGGGACAAAATGCGAGGTGGAAGATTATGGAATCTTCTAGAAGCTTCCCCTCTGACACTTGCCTCTCTGTTTTCGACCAGGGATGAGTAAGAAATCATCATTCTCCAAGTGGAAGTAGGAACTATCAGAGAGAGGACACTAATCAAGACCCCAGAAGATGACTCACCTCCCTATAATCATCTATATATGGATCCCTCATCACAGAGATCCAGAGCCTGGAATTTTGTATCTTATAGAGAAGTGTTGTTGGTTTTCTGGTGTACATTCATAGTGTTGGGTGATCTAAGCTTTACTTGAGGTGAAGAAGGGCTTTCTAGCTGGAGGATGATGCTACGTCAGAACATATGGTTGTAATCCTCTTGCTACTTTTTATCTTAATAAAGCTATTCAAGTTCTCCTCCATATTCTTGTATGTTTACTTATATATGCATTTGTATGGTTAACACACATCTGGTCTTGTGTTATTTATGAATATAGATCTTTGTTCTTCGATAGTAGTATGTTACTGTGATTCCACGGGTGCTCTTTGAAGCTGGGAAGACGAAGAAGAAGCGGCAAAGCTCTATCAGGAAAGAGAGGAATCAAACAAGGAAATCAAGTGCAAGACGAAGGTTGGTCTCCTTGGTTCCACTCTTATCTATTTTCATAAAGGAAAACGAAAGAAGACTTTACTTTTTTGTTTCTAAGATAGCTACCAGTATTAATGGGAATAGCAGCATCCGAGTGGACACTATCCTGAGTAACAAAATGGCGACTCTGTTGGGGAGCGACTAGATTGTTTGTTAGCCTATCTATCTTTGTTTCTTTTATAAACTTACAGACGGAGCCTGAAGCCAAGCTAGCTAGCCTTCGAACTGCATTTGTTATACAAATGCAAAGTAGACCAATGATACTTCAGTCTATCTCCTGGTTTTGTTTATGAATTAAACAATCAATCTGAAAACAGTCTAATTTCCCTAAGTGGTGTCTCTAGTAATCTCCTTAGATCACCCCTATGTTTTACATATACTGAACATTACTTACTCGGCCTAAATCCCTGAACTGAATTGCAAATTGTGAGTAAAAACTTGTTTAAAGTCTCGCACTGGTACCATCGCATCCTGCCTTCAAGGTAGTCTGTATGCATCGCACTTCCCGAGTGCAGTAGGTGCGCTGCATACTGAATTCACAGTGTGACAGGTGCGATGGTCAGGGAAGGTTAACTTTACCTTCAAACTTTGGTTTTTCCTCACTATTTTCAGTCCTATTAAGGAGTTTTGTTGTCTATGGTTAGTGTATCTCTATGAAAACCCCCTTCTCTTACATTATTCCGCCTCCATAGTGCAAAGAACTGTAAGTGTTTTTATGTATTGTGCGCCATTTTCAGTTCTCTTTTGCAAAAAAGTAGCATAGTCGAACTGTCGTTTCTTGATCTGAAAGTGTCGTAGTTGTCGTTTTCAGTTTTAGAAGACAATCCTATTGTTTTTGATAGTTGATTATACAGTTACTATTGCATATGATTTGAATTAGTAGTTTTTAAAATGTCGAAAAGCAATTTTCATTTCGAAATCGCAAAGTGTCTCTCTTACCTTCACTTCATTTTGAAAAGAAATTTGTTGAGTATTTTCACTTTGAAAGTAATTCAGATTTGCACATAGATTTCTTATCATCATTCATACATTAAGAAGGCTGAAAACAAATACATGCATGTGCATTTACATTTTGATTGCTTGGTTTGATTTAGGACAGTGCATTTAGCGTGTGCTCTATGCTCTTTGCTGAAAGATTCTTAACTTTCTTTCCTTAGTAGCTAGGATTTTCATTGCCAAAAGAAGATTAAACGTTCGTTTATCATCTTAGACTGCATTTTAGGAATTGTATACACATCACGCGGTGAACCTGAAAGGCAAATTTTTAAGCAAGATCAACTTAAAATAAATTTAATGAATCTAACAACGCTTTGGAACCTAACGCACAACATCTAGAGGTCTAGGTTAGAGACGTATTCTGGAGTCCTAAAACCTGGTAACTGTTGTTTTCATTGTTGGTTGGGTGATTCCTCCACTCTGAGATGGCAAGTGCCAGTACGGACTTGTGCTCCCACGTACCGTCGAGTATATTTTGGGAGACCACATGGCTGAATCCTTTATCTTAGGACGCTGTGTTCTGTCGGCCCTATGCGATCTCAAATGCACTAAAACAGCATTCGGGGAAGATTTGACTTTCATTAACGTAAAGTATTCTACAGTTTTGCGATTGGTTTGGTTGAACCCCTCTGCCTATTATCTCTTCGGAAGTCCATTTTTTTCTCCTTTTCAGACTCCCCCCTTAAAGGAAAAGGTCCTCTGAGCACTTGTCACTTCAGGCTCAATAAAAATCGAAGGTGACCAGAGTCATCTTTTGTTTTTTCTCGACTCTTTAAAATTGAAAAAACAAGTTGTGTCAAAGCGTCTAAAATTCATTTAATTCGAAAAAAAACATTTTTCCCTTTTATTTTGAGTTGATCAAGTAATCTGCAATTGTGGAAGAAAGTCAATCAAAACCCCGTCATTCGCGAAGACTTACGAGTCAACCGTCATTGACTCCGAAAGCGAAACCATTCCAGACAAAGCAAACTTGTTTGACCGGATCCAAGTCCCCTAGGTTCGTTGGAGCAATCACTCCAACATCCTCAGAGACTCCGGTTACTCCGAATATTTCTGGTATTCTTGCCTCTACAGAAGAAATTCCGCAACAACAAAAGGGAATTACAACTGATCCTAGTGTGACGGTAAACACTTCTATTCCTGAACCGGCTCCATCTACAGTTGATTTGGAATGTGTTATTCCCCAACCATCTATTGCTGCAAAACTTATATCTTCTTCGGCACCAGAAATATTTTACAGACCTGACGGTCTACCTCTTCCTCCTGGATTGATTTCCATAGAAGAGATTGTGGAAGATCCTCCATTTAGCATTCCAACGCAACTTGGAGTTGGGATCACCATGTATCCTTCTTCATCAGAAGATATTCACCCACCATCGAAAGTTCCTGAAGAATCGCTGAGGAATCTTTTGGATAGGCTTAATATGTTTGAACAACCGTCAACATTAAGGATTGTGTTACCAGACACAGCAACATCAGAAACTCCTTCTGCTACTCCGACAATGTTCGCTGGATGGAGTCCATCTAGGGGATATTTCGACAGTATGGACTGTTCCTGTTTGTTCGTCCGGAATTATATTTGGAATCTCTTACGTTGAGTCTCAACAAATTGATCCTTCACAAGGTCAATTTGGGAAAACTGGTCCCCAAAGGCAAATCATTCCTTTGAGTACTAGATTACCGTCGTATGGAGGGTCGTATACCCTTTTATTGCCTTCCTCAGAAGGACAACCATGCGTGAGTTCACAACAAAATTTGGGTTATGCTGGAATCACGACTAGCGGTTCGGTACCAATCCTGTCTCAACAACCAAGATTTGTATGCTCAATACAACAAAGTTTACCTATGACAAATATCCCCACTACGCCGGCTATTGTGGCAGTATCGCAAGTACAAGCGTCACCAGTTGTATGCCAACCTCAAGTTTCGCAGTTTGTAATGCAACAATCTCTTATACCTACGACACAACCGCAATCACCAACTAGTGGAATGGCACAGGTTCAAACGGGGAATGCCAACCCCCATCTTGGTCAAACAGTCAGTACTGGACAACAGCCCATGACTTCACAACCATGGCTGGTGCAATACCAACAACCGCAATTCTAGCAGGCTTACCAAGGATATGAGCAACAAGTCTTTGCAAGTAATGAGCAGCCGTATCAACCATATCATAATGGTTATGCCCATCAACCTTACCAAAGTTACCAACATCAAATACATTATGCTGGTATGCAAAGACCCACTGCTCAAACAATTCCGTCTTATCTTGGGTATGCTCAACCAAGCCTGAATCAATAGTTACCTTTTGTGGCAACTTTAGAGTTACCAGATCTAAGTCGACTAATGAACGATCCAATTGCCTACGTCCCTTGGTGGCCGGCAATTCCACATAAACTTCTGTTTGATATTCCTAAATCTAATGGAAATCCAGGCAAAGACCCATCGAATCATGTGATGACCTTTCATCTATGGTGTTAATCAAACACCCTCAATGATGATTCGATTAGGCTTCGCCTCTTTCAGACACGTTAACTAGTCCGGCAGCAAAGTGGTATATCGAACTGCCTAGAGCTTCATTTGATAACTTCAGTACCCTAGCCACAACCTTTTTAACCCATTTTCAATTACCTATCAGGTATGAAACAAGAACTAAGATGCTTACCAATTTCAAACAAACGACAACCAGTCACATATTCAATCATATTCATGAGTGGCGACATCGTCACAGAATGGTAAAAACATATGTTCCTGATCAGCTATTGGCTGAATGGTTTATTAAGTCACCGTTACTCACTATTACAGAATATGTGGCAAAGGGGGGAGTCATCACTGAAGAGCAAGTCATTGCTCGTGCACAATATTTAGACTTGATCTATACTCAGTCTGGTATGCTCTACGATAAAATCCCTGACACTCCTAGACCAGAATTCTTCGTCCCTTCGCCTCCTAAATCAAACAAGGACTCTCATGCTGGTGATGGTGTGATAGGCACGACAAGCACTAAAACCACAAAGGCCACATCCAAAAAGGCCCGCACGGTTTCGAGTCAAGATGCAAATGAAGAACTTCTAGCCTCGGAAGTAAATGTTGTGTCAACAGACAAAGGCAAAGAAACCAAGCAACCAGGAGGCAAGAAGAAAAAACAAGGGAAGAAGAAAAGCCAGGGAGACTCATCTCCTAGGAAACCTTCTGCAAACCCTTCTGGGAATGTGAAACCCAAAACTCCATGTCATATATGTGATGAGAATCACTGGACACGGGACTGTCCATTTAAAGAAGAACTTAGAAAATATTTCAAAAGTTAAAAAACCTCGGTTGTATTCACTGATCTATTTCCAAACCCAGGAACGAATATGGTTGCTAACGAAAATGCTTCCCTGTCCCAAGTGCTAATGTTGTCAGTCTTGAAGCAACTAAATAACACTCTTATAATGACAAGGACTAAAGATTATGGCAATCAATAAATGTTGAACAACAAGGACAATGAACAACCTAGTAGTTCAACAATGACTTCAACAGAAGTCGTGCCACCCATCATTCCTGAATTAACAATAAAACCGCCAAAGGGAGTAGTACACAAATCGACGTTTAATCCTCATGCCCGAGCAGCACAACACTATAATATAGTGGAGGATTTAGCCCAATCGCCATCTGCGATGTCGACTCTTGAAGTGCTACAAAATTGCCCCTCCCAAAAGTAGGCTTTATTGTCAGCAATAGGTGGGATTGACCCAACAGATTCCAATCTTGTATCTTTTAATCCTAAAGGATACGACCCTCAATTACCCGCTCACCTAGTTTTCCTCATTCAAGTGAAATCCCTCAACAAAACCGTTCATAGAATGATTATTGATGAGGGGGCATCCACATGTATCATGTCGATGAGTTGTTGGAAAACTCTGGGGTCTCCATCTTTGTCGTGATCGTCAAAAACATTAAAATCATTTGATGGAAAAACATACACCCCGTAGGGGATACTAAGTAACTTGCAAGTCGAACTAGGGGGAAAAACAGTAGAAATCGATGTTGAAGTCATCGATGGAAATCTTGATTACAACATCCTACTAGGAAGACCCTAGATATATGCCATGGCAGTTGTTGTGTCGACCTACTTTAGGAAAACTGCATTTCCTTCCCAAGGAGGAATTACAATCATCGACCAACAAATTTTTCTCCCCAACAGTTCGCAAGTTACGGGAAGCATTCGAATGATCCATGGAGGCCCTAGCATGCTTCATAATATCAGAGTAGGCCTACTAAAAGACCCTACGTTAATGGGAACCTTTACCCTACCACCTCCTACCAATTTGGCAGAAGTAGCTAATGTAGGAACCTACAATATGATATCTTCCATTCAAAAGATGTCAAAAAACGATGTTAAAATGGATCATTCGCAGGCTTTTCCTCTAACCCCACTGGAAATATTATAGCAATCAATTTTCTCAGCATGGGAGGCAAACCAGCATCAATTCTCGTCAAGTGTTTGGATAGATAGGTCTAAGGAATATGGCACCCTTTCAGATCCTTGGTTACAAGTACACCTTACAGACGAAGGAATCATTCAATCGATGATGATTGATCGAGCACCATGGGAATATCACTACCATCATTCCCATCTTCCGACTTGTAAAGAAGATAATTCCGGCAACCTACAACATCCTTCAGTATTTGACTTTCTGACGAATACTGTAAACACGGTGGATTCCAAAAGAAACCTATCCAATATCGAAGATACTATTGCCATAAACATCTCAACCAAAATAGATGTTGTAGAGAACATTCATGTTGGCAAATCTTGTTCTTCTTCCGAACTGGGAATATATAGCACTCTCTTTCGCGAGTTTAGAGATGTCTTTGCTTGGTCATACGATGAAATGCCAGGTATCGAATCGAGCATAGTTGAACACGAGATTAAGATGTATCCAGATGTCAAACCGGTACGACAACGGCTAAGGCAGGTGCACCCCAAGAAAGTCGTTGCCATCAAGGCGGAGGTCGAAAAACTCCTCCATGCTAGTTTCATTTACCGTGTTCCTCTAACCGATTGGGTATCGAATATTTATGAAAAAACAAGGAAAGGTTAGAGTGTGTGTTGATTATAGGGATGTAAATCAAGCTTGTCCAAAAGTCAACTACCCTACACCATTTATCGACCATATTATTGATGAATGTGCCAGCTGCGAAATATTTTCATTCATGGATGGATTCTACGGGTATAATCAAATAAATATCCACCCACAGGACCAGTCAAAGACTACATTCATTTGTCCGTGGGGCACATTCGCATATCACAAACTACCCTTTGTTTTGAAGAACACAAGGGCGAATTTTCAAAGAGCAATGAACTATGCTTTCCACGACATCAAAAACATCGTTCAACCTTACCTCAATGATCTCCCAGCTCATTCGCGAAAGCGGACTGATCATCCGCGCCATTTGAGAGCAATATTTCTACGTTGCCGACACTACAACATAAGACTCAATCCGCACAAATGTGTGTTTTGTGTCAGTTCTGGTCATTTACTGGGCTTCGTTGTCTCAAAGGATAGGATTCCTCTCGACCCTTGCAAGGTTCAGGTAATCATCGATTTGCTTCCACCTTCAAGCCTGCTTCAGATTCAGAAACTCCAAGGGAAAGCAAATTTCCTCAGGAGGTTCATTCCAAATTACGCTGAGCTAGCTAAAGGTTATACCCGTCTATTGAAAAAGGATGTACCCTTCGTTTGGGATCAGGTCGCGCAAGCTTCCTTTGACACTCTAAAGAACTCTCTAATACAAGCATCATTAATGTATGCTCCTGATTATCAAAAAGACTTTAACCTGTATCTGGCTGCAACAGATACGACCATAGCAATGGTCTTAGTTCAAGAAGACAATGGAATTGAGCATCCTATATATTATTTAAGCCAAAACTTAAATGATACGGAAATGAAATACTCCTACATTGAAAAGCTAGCCCTCGCAGTTGTTCAAGCAATACAGAGATTTCAACACTACATCCTCTTTAGGAAGACTACCATTTTGTTAGATTACAACCCCATGACTTATATATTGTCATGATAGTTACTAGGGGGCAAGTATTTGAAATGGATAGAAATTCTAGAAGAGTTTGATTTGGAATTCAAAAAATCCAAATCAAAGAAAGCCCTGGTATTCACGGAGTTACTGTGCGATCTCCCATCAAAGTCCAACGATGCCACATCCGAAGAAGCAATCGTGGATGAAAATTTGTTTCTGATATCTTCAAGCAATTTGTGGTACGGAGATATAATCATTTATCTTCAGACGCAAACATACAGGTCTAATACCTCACGCTCCGAACAACGACGTATTCGATACCAAGAAAAAG
Organism: Pinus taeda; assembly: GCA_000404065.3. Lineage (NCBI taxonomy): Eukaryota > Viridiplantae > Streptophyta > Pinopsida > Pinales > Pinaceae > Pinus > Pinus taeda. The sequence goes on from APFE030177734.1 coordinate 11,119, forward strand.
ACTACGTGATAGTCGGTGATACTCTTTATCGTCGTGGTATCAATATCATTCTGCGGAGGTGCCTCACCCTTGAGGAGGCCGAAAAAGTCCTGAATGACTACCATTCAGGTGAATGTGGGGGGCATCAATTTGGTTATGCTACGGTGCAAAAAAAAATTGCAAGAAGGATACTTCTGGCCAACAATGTTCAAAGATTACATAACCGCGGTTAGAAGTTGTCATGCTTGCCAAATTTTCAATAGCAAAACCAGAAGACCACCCACACCGCTGCAGCCAGTAGTAGCTGTTGGGCCATTCGCCAAATGGGGCATAGATTTCATGACATGTAACCCCACCTCGACCGGGGGGCATGGGTACATAATAGTCGTGGTGGACTATTTTACCAAATGGGCCGAGGCTATGCCTACATTAAACAACAACGGCAAAACGACTACCCTTTTCTTTTTCAGTCACGTAGTCTCCAGATTCGGCGTTCCACAGGCCATAGTCACTGATCATGGATCGCATTTTCGTAATCACATGATGGTTGAGTTGGCTACCAAATTAGGATTTTCCAACGACAGCTCTACTCTGTACTATCCACAAGCTAACGGAAAAGTTGAAAAAATCAACAAAGTCCTAAAGTGCATGCTACAAAGGATGATCGGAGCCCACAAATGGGATTGGCACCTTATCCTGTACTTGGCCTTGTGGGCATACTGGACATCGGTAAGAAATGCATCTAGATTCACACCTTTTCAATTGGTGTACGGTCTCGAAGCAATCTTACCGGTCCAATGTGAAATCTCATCCCTCAAACTCACAGTCGATCTTCTCCCTGGAACCTCAGAAGAAGAGGCTCATTTCTTGGAATTAATCCATTTATATGAAACCTGTCGTGATGTAGCTTCGGCTAACGAGGCTCATAAGAAATGAGTCAAGGTACAGTTTGACAAGAATGTCAAACCTCGCGTCTTCTCAGAGGGTGACCTAGTATTACTTTATGACCAGGAATCCGATAAATTGGGAGCAGGAAAATTCAAATCGTTATGGATGGGTCCCTATATTAGTATTAGCAAAAGGAGCCTACGAGTTGATGGACTATGATGGGATTCCACTAGAGCAACCTTGCCATGGGTTGTACCTCAAACGCTACTATGCTTAATCGCGCATAGTAGTCCTCATGCTTTTGTTACATTTTTGTTTTTGCCAAGAGCATTTAATTTGGTTAAGTAATCCACTTTTTGCATTAGTTGCAGATGTTGAACCTACAGGAATCATTTGTTGGATATGCCGACGGAGCAACTCATAGCTCGCGAAATCTGTCCTCTGCGGCATGGGCCATTTTCAATCCCAGCAGCGAGTTAGTAAGTTTCAGAGGAGTATGTATTGGTCAGTCTACGAACAATATTGCTGAGTACAGCACATTAATAGAACTCCTTTTTGATGCCATCGCACATGGTATATGCCGACTTCTCGTCAGGCTAGACTCACAGCTCGTCATTCTACAACTCACTGGCATCTATGATGTACGAAATCCAGCTATCTATCGCATGTTCCTAAGGGTCAAAATTTTGGAAAGACAGTTTGATTTCATCCAATATCAGCATATTTCCAGAAGTTTAAACACATTAACAGACTCATTGGAAAATTATGTGTTAGATAGACATTTGCGACATTTATAAAAAGAAGCATCACATCAATATATGCAGCAGGATCATGTAAAGCAACAGCATTCTCTTCTTCATGCTCGCATTCTCACCATGTGACAACCATTTTCCTCCAATGAATCTCTGGAAAACAAACAATGGAAGTGTCAGGATCTTCATTTGGTGAAAACAGGGAAAAATTTCATGAGGAAACTATGCAAAAAGTTTCCTCCCTGCGCCCATCGCACCCCAGCAAGTGTTCTAGGAGCGATGCATACTGACTAGTCAGTGGAGACATCAATATGCATCGCACCTTTCAACTAAGGAAGGGTGCGATGATCCTAGGGCGAGTTATTCAAACCCCAGGTGCTCAGCAGAGTAGGGAAATGAGCTCAAAATCCAAATTGAAAGGCATGAAATGAAAGAGAACAAGTTTAGCTCCTACCTGGTCCAAACGATGTCGAGAATCGTCCACAAAATCTCCCAGAATTCGCTGGTGAAAATCAGGGGGGAAAAGCACCTCCAGAGCTCCAATAAACCAAATTCAAATGAAATGGTAAAATGAGAGGTAAAAAGTCACTTTTAATTTACTATGCACATAATTCAAGTAAAATATTAGTGTTTTGACTCATTTATCATCCATATGTTTTCATTTCTAATCGGTTTGATGAAGCAGATGAATAGGTAGTACTATCTTTGAAAGAACAAAATGTTAAGGGTAAATCGAAAAATCAATGACCATCATGGCGAGCAATTTTGCTGCAGATTTCAAGCTCATTAAAAAATAAACTCTCCATGAGCCATTTTAGTGCATAGTTCATGCTCGTTAAAAAATAAACATAAGTCATGAGCAAGTGTTTCTCCCCGTGTTTAAGCTCATTAAAAAATGAACGGGTAAATAACCATCGTGAATGTCTTATCACCAGCTTTTGAGCCTTGGTCGTGTTCTCGCCATCACCTCCACTCTGTTTTTAGCCAATCATTCACCCCCATATGATTGTTTACCCCTTCGAGGAACATCTGCGAAGAGTGGCTTTGCTAGCCATCCTTGTAACACTGCCGTGATTAGAAAATTCCAAACCTTAATTGGAATCAACTGCTACCCAAAACCATCACTCGTTCCTCGAAGACGAGTCTTCTCTAAGATTTTTTCACCTGACTCGTAAAATATGAAAAGATTGTCGAGCGATTGGCCTCTCTGGCTCGTTAAAAGGCATCGGAAGTGC
>APFE030177734.1:27951-92011 GCA_000404065.3 Pinus taeda
TGTTTCTTGTTCCATCTAATAGGTTCCTTTCCCTTGTCGATCTTATCCTTATGAGGAAATTTGGCAACATAGTGACCTACTCTTCCACAAGCAAAGCATTTGAAGGGCAACTTACCTTTGAACCATCCAGTACCTCGTTGAAGATTTCTGACAAAATTTGATTCTTCTTCTTCTCCCGATTCATAGTACTCTCCTTTGCATGAAGCCTTGAAGGTAGCTTCTCTCCTGTCAGATGGACCTCCTTTCCTCATTTCATACGCAGTTAGAGTTCCATGCAGTTGTGAAATTTTAAGATGTTCGAGATTTTCCTTTTCTTCTATAGCAGAAACTTTAGATTCAAACCTAGGTGACAAAGATCTTAGAACTTTTTCAACCACAACAGCTTCTTTTATTTCTTCACCCAAATTTTTCATACAATTAACAATCTCATCTACATGGAGAAAATAGTTAGCCACACTTTCATCATTATACATCTTGAGATTTTCATACTGAATCCTGAGGGTTTGAAGTTTTGCACGTTTTACCTGATCATCTCCTTCATAGCTCAGAACAATCTTGTCCCATATTTCTTTTGCGGATTTATACTTCATAACTTTCACAAATTATGATTGAGATAGGCATCCTAGAAGAGTATTGACTGCCTTTGCATTTGTTTCATATTTCTTTTTCTCTACTGGATCTGTAGGAGTAGCTGATGGAAAAGTATATCTTGTTTCTATGATGTCCCAAAATTCTGTACCCAAAGATTGAAGATAGGCAGTAACTCTTACCTTCCAATATACAAAGTTTGTCCCATCAAAAATAAGTGGCCTAATCGATGCTTCCCTCTCATAGTTGCTCATGATGATGGATATTCCTTCAAGCGATCAAGCTCCTTCAGGAGGACCTTCTCTAATACCAATTGTTGGAAATAATACTGAGAGGGGGGGGGTGAATCAGTATTATCAAATTATTTTCAATATGACTTCATTAATTTATTGATCATTAACTTGTGTATAATAATGAGCATGAAACAAGAAAAACAGATAGTCACACCAAAGAACACCAGATATAAGGTGGAATCCCAATGTGGGTGAAAACCACCTGCTGCAATATGTCTCTATCTTCTTTCAAATTAGAAACTCCTTTTACAATGGTCTTGTACTGGTGCAGTCCTTTACCAGTACGCAGGCTGCAACATGTAGAGAGCTACAACTCTCTCTCGTTTTCCAGTCTCTCCTGGAAGGGAGCTACAACCCCCTACTTCTTTTCTTTCAAGGACCACTTTTCATAAATTTTCAAATTGGATCCAAGAATATCAAATAATCATCAAGTACATGTAAATCATCCAAACTCCTTATACAATCGACCAAGAATCACCCAGTTTCTCAGAATGTTGTAAAAAGAAAGATAGTACCATAAATATAAACCCAGAACTCTGCTACAATAGATAAAAGAAAATCAACAATTATTTCAAGATAAAACCGCAACTTCACCAATAGGGGCCTGTGTATATCCGCAGCTCTTCTGAGACTGAACTGCGCAGATCCGCACTGGTTGTTCTTCTGCTCTGCAAAATTTTCTTCAGATCCACACCTTCACTTCTGAATTTCTGCGTAGACCCGCACTGTGCCTTCTTCTCGCCTGCGTACCTCGCACTTCGTCCTTTTCTGCGCTGCGTGTGCTCCGCACTGTGCCCTCTACTATACTGCGTACCCCGCACTGCGCCTTTAACTGCGCTGCGTACCCACACACTGCGCCTTTGACTGCGCTGCGTACCCACGCACTGCACCTTCGGATCGCCCGCGGACTTCTGATTAGGGCCAAATTTTTAGTATACCAATGTGCCATAGTCAGTCAGATCCACAGATCTGTTCATGCGCTCGAGAGATCATGACATGCCAATAGATTCACCTTAAGTTAAGTTATCTCCTTGAATTAGATCTAGCTTTTAAAATCAATCACCCAAAATTTCAGATCTTAAGATATTCAATGAAAAGATGCCAAAAACCAAGTGATCTCCTTCCCTATTTATAGACAAGCCCTTATTCACACCATGGGACAAAACCATCAATAACAAATACAAGGGATCCAAACTGGGGCTAAAATAGATCCTATACCACGGGCCAAAACCATAGCGTCAGAAAAAGGCGGGCTAAATACCACAAGCCAAACATAAGAAACCCCAGGTGAGCGCGCTTCACTGCCTTGAAGTGTGTGTATTGGGGTCCGCACCTTCTGAACGGGTAACCTGTGGGTATGACCGCACCTCCTTCATGGTGAACCTGCGGGTCCGCACCTTTTGAACCATTCACCTGCAAGCCTATTAATTTCCATCATTTTGAGAGCCTGAACAAACCATTGCCACTTGAGTGAGCTGCCATCGAGTACAACACCTGTATCATAGAGCCATACCAAAATCATAATGCCAACATTGCTTATGTATTTAGACTCTGAATTGAAATTCAAATAATATTAAAAATATGAAGAAGAAGCTAAAAGGACGGTGGATCTTGAAGCAGAGCTTATTAGTTCTTTAAATGAACTGAAGGACACTAGGAGAAAGAACAAATAGCAAAAGGAACAATTTTTTAGAGCAATAGAAGTTATTTATCACTCTGACGATGAAACCTTCAATATTCCTAAGGTGAAAATAGAAGATGAAATTATGCTCAAAGAAATTTTGGTACAACAATTGAAAGGTTACAAATTAGAAGATGGGAATGAGTTTCTCAAGCCAGAACCATCCAAGAAGTAAGAAAACACATATGAAGAAGATATTGTATCTTTGAAAACTCATCTTGAAGAAGCAAGGTGAAAAGAGGACGTCTTTTACAAGTCAAGTGATAGAATGGGAAAAGAATTGTCAGAAATTAGAAGCAAAAGTTTTCTCCCTAAGAATAGTTCTAGAGAAATCAAAATCTAAGATGGATACGAATATCAAGCTTATCAAAGTGTCAGAAACTCTAAATGACATTCTTAGTAATCTAAGGTCACCTGCAATAAAAACATGTCTAGGATACACAAACCCTCAGGAGACCCTAGAAGGTGAATCAAGGACCAGATCCTCTAGAATTGAAGCTCCTATATGCTATGAAAATGAAGTCAAAGGGAATACTAATGAAGAAAAGGAAGATTGGAGAAAGGAAACAAAAAGAAAGGTGTTGATCATATTAGATCCATAATTATTCCTTAACACAAATTTATGCACCAACAACACTATAACGCCCTCCTCCCACACTTACCCAAGTTCACCAGTCCACTAGGGTAAATATGTGATGAAGAATTACTATGATATGACTTAACCTCATAGGCACAGTTAAGGAAGTGGAATTGACAAACTAAAACTCTTTTTGATCTTCCTCCAGAGCTACAAGACCCCTAAAAGCTAAATAACCACACTAGGTGCCATAACCCTGAGTGAACTTGATTTTTCACTAACCTTGCCTACAAGTGGCATGTATAATAAGGCGTGGAAGTGACTGTAAGCCTCCATTCACATGGATAACCTTGCCTCCCAGTGACCGTAGTCTAATTTACCCAGTTCTGTGCATGTGAACTTGAGATCTTAGCCACTTTTTTAGGGCTAGGATCCAGATCTCTTCCCAGAACATGATAGAAATTTCCAGAATGATGAATGACACAAGGAAAAAGCCATTAACGCAAAACTTATACAAGAAATGGACCTAACAAGGACTGACCATGACATACTTTTTGTCAAACACATTCTGAACATGTAATCTACATGTTATAAATGCATATCTAAACATAGGGGTCTCATACTTACCTAAAAATCATAAAGAAGGTTTGATGCCCTCTCACAATAACTGAAATAACATATATTAGGTCATGTATTCATTAACCATTAATTTACTAATCAAATCACGATGATATCCATAACCAAAGTATGTCATAAAACCATGCTTATAACCAACATATAACCATAATAATAACAATGATAGAACAACCATCAAAGACACAATAAAAATTATAAATACTCATGAAATACAAGAGAAAAATAGCTCTTATTAACATATGAAAAAGCCAACCAATTCATGGACTTCCATGTACCACACGACCATAGATTGGGCTGAACCAAGTCTTTCTTTTAGCCATTCACCCTCGTGCCATATTCCAATCTTGAATGTGGTACTCACAAAAGAACAACGAGGGCTTCCTCAAGATTTACCACATATCCTGCCATTACTAGTCAAGGGATTTCTAGGCCCGAAGCAATCACCTACCCAACCAATATTTGCCGCAAGCCCACCATTACTGGTAAATTGATTCCTAGGCCCAACCAAAGAAACATTCAATGCCAGACTTTATTGTAATTCTTCCAAAACTAGTCAAGGGATCAGTAGGCCCTAAAAAAACATGGTTTCCTTCGTATTTCTTCACCAATACCTTGAGGAATTTTCCTGTCTCCACATCAGGCTTTATCGTGTATCCCACCATTACTGGTCAAGAGATTTCTAGGTCGTTGGGAATTTTCCTGAGACCATCTCACCTAGTTTTGAAACCATCTACTAATCCAAATCTCAACCAATGAAAGGACCCCAGCAAACCATGGTTATTTAGAAATGGAAAGGCAAAGTTGAAACCTATGGCACACCTAGAAAATCCCATGTCAATGACAACAAGAGAACCAAATGCACGCATGCATATACATGCATGCCAAAACTAGCAAGAAAATCATACATGAAACTCAATACCTGCAAGTAATTCCACTGTAGTCGCTTGATCCAACTCTTCCTTGATTGATCTTATCTTCCCTTTTCTTTCTTATCCTTCATTTTCATTCCTTTCTACAATCCTAGAGTGCTCCAAGAATGTTCAAGTGTGAAAGAGTATGAGATAATAGAGAGAATAGAGAGAGAGCTCCAAAACTGAACCGACAAAAGGTTGTGAATTGATCCTCATAAGCCCTTTATCATTGAGGCCTCTATGTTCTTCAATTTCCATTATTTTTCCTTAAATTTCCTCCTCACATGAAACTTTTGACCCTTCACCTTCCTTTTCTCCTATTTTCCATTATTTTCATAAATAGAATGTCAATTAATGCCTCTTTTCCTTTTCAATGTCATTGCCAATTTCCTAAACCATAATAAACCAAATGAACGCCCAGTAGTAATTTTTTCCCACCATTCATCTTGGAATAAGTGTCCCATGACCTTGCTCTTATTTTTGCTTTTATTAACTTTATTACATGAACTTTTAACCCAACAGTGTTACAAACCTCTCCCAATTTAGGAACATCGTCCTTGGTGTTCTATGGCAACTAAAATCAACAAGGCTATCGAAAACCAAAACATATTTCCAATTGAGCTTTATAACTTAGATCGATGCAATATTTAAAATGAACAACCTATTGAAAATAAAAACCAACATGAAAACATAACAACATGATAACCATACTACTTATTAAAGCTTTATAGCACAACGCATTGCAATATTTACAATAATGACCATACATACATATGTACATATACCAAAACTCATTTTCCTTCACCGGAAAATAATGAAGGACACATAGCTCGCATCTGATCGACCATCTCCCACGTAGCTTCATCAGGCCCAAATTGTTTCCACTGCTTTTTAACTTGCTCGATTTCTTAGTTCCGAAGCATGAGTTGTTCCCATTGCAATATGCATTAAGGTTCTAACTCGAATTATCGTTATGGTTCCACATGGAATACAGACGAATCAATCACATGATCAACATCCTTTACATATATTTTAAGCAATCAAACATGGAAAACATCATGGACTTTCACGTTTGGAGGAAGTGCAAGTTCGTAGATCACTGGTCAAATCCTCTCAAGGATATCAAAAGGATTGCAATACCAAAGTTCCAACTTCGCACATGACCCAATCCTCAAGGAGCTCTTCTTGGGCTTGAAGCACAAGTGCACATGTTCCTTAACCTAAAACACCTTAAAAAACCTATGTTGATATACATAACTCTTTTTTTTGTCATTTGTTGTCTTTATATTCTCCTTGACAACCTACATTTCTTGTTCCATTTTTACCAACATGTCTTATCAGATCAATACCCAGTTCATTGGATCACTCCAACTGATAGGAGTATTACAACTCTACCTTTATAGTGCCTTAAAAGACTCATCCTTAGTGACTCCTGATACCCATTTTTGTAAGCAAACTCAACGAGTGGAAGATACTCTTCCCACTTCCATTGTCAATGCATAACATACATTCTCAACATGTCCTCATGAATCTTGTTGACCCTCTTTGTTTATATATTTGTCTATGGATGATAAGATATATTGAAGGTTAACTTTGTACCCAAACCTACAAATAAATCCTTCCAAAAACTAGAAGTGAACTTAGCATCTCTGTCTGAAACAATATTCTTAGGACTACCATGCAATCTCACTATCTCCTTGATAATACTTGTGCTACCTCACTAGCTGAATAAGTAGACTTCGTTGGAATGAAGTGCACTACCTTTTTCAACCTACTAACCACAACCATGATGGAATCATTTTTTTAGATATCCTTGGAAAACCTATAATGAAATCCATGGAAATTACCTCCCATTTCCACTTCGAAATCAAAATAGGCTGCAGTAATCCACTTGGATGCTTACATTATGCCTTTACCTATTGACAATCCAAACATCTAGCCATAAAATCTACTACCTCTATCTTCAAATTTGGCCAATAGTAGAACTTATTCACAGTTGTTAGTGTCTTATGATATCATGGATGACCTTAATATGGCTTAACATGAAATTCTTGCAAGATAAGCTTCTTGAGCTCACTATCGTCTGCCACATAGATTTTATCACTAAAACTAACTAAACTGTCTGTCATAAGATGGTAATCCACATATTGTTCGCCTGTAACCTACTATTGTAACATGTTCCTAAGATCCATATACATGTTATCCTATTGTCCTTCCTGTAAGATTTGATCATGTAAATATGTCCCATATGAACTCATAGCTTCTATCTGATTTACATGTACTCTTCTGCTAAGAGCATATACAAGCTTGTTCTCTTTTCCATTAATGTACCTAATCTCGAAGTCAAACTCATTGAGCATACCCAACCACCTAGATTTCCTGGCATTCAAATTAGGTTGGTGAAATAATTATCTCAATCCACCATGATCACTCAACAAGATTAAGATCTTTCCAAGAAGATAGTGCCTCCACATCTTCAATGCATGAATGATCACTGCTAACTCAAGATCATGTGTCACCTAATTCTACTCATTCTTGTCTAGTTTCCTTGATTCGTAGCATACCACTCGTCCCTCCTACATCAAGACTCCACCAAGTCCTCTCTTGCAAGCATCGATACATACCACACACTCTTTATCCGAATCTACAATCTTGAGAACTGGAGAATTTGTAAGCAACTACTTCAACTGCTCAAAACTAGTTGCACATTTCTCTGTCCATTCAACTTTCTTTCCTTTCCTCTGGAATGATATAATAAGATAGGAAATTTGTGAAAAATTCCTTATGAACCTCCTGTAGTAACCTGCTAACACCATGAATGATATGGCCTTATCCACATTCCTAGGAGTTGCCCATTCCATAATAACCCTTATCCTTTTTGGATCCACTACTATGCCTTCCTTAGAAACCACATTGCACAAATAATGAACTTATGTCTTAAAGAAACTGCACTTACTAAGATTGGCATAAAACTGATGCTCTCTTAGCAATCTCAACGCTATTGCTAAGTGTTTGGAATGTTCTTCCTGATTCTTAGAATATATAAATACATCATCAATGAATACAATAACAAAATTTTCAAGATAAGAACCTAATGCACTATTCATCAAACACATGAAACTAGTTGGAGCATTAGTCAAATGAAAAGGAACTACAAAAAAATCATAATGACCATATTTGGTCCGAAAAGCATTCTTGTAAATGTAATCATCCTTGATGCATACCTAATGATATCCTTATCCCAAATCAATCTTCAAGAAAATTGTTTCTCCCTTCAACTGCTCAAACAAGTCATCAATAATCATCAATGGATACATGTTCTTAATGCTTACCTTGTTCGACTACTTGTAATCAATCCACAACCTAAGAGTACCATCCTTCTTTTTCACAAACAAAATTGGCACACCCAAAGGAGACACACTTGGCCTTATGTATCCCTTTTCAAGCACTTCCTTCAACTACAACTTCAATTCCAATAGCTCAGGTGTGGTCATCTTGTAAGGTTCCTTTGACACTAGTGTTTCCCCTAGAACCAACTCAATAGAAATGTCCACTACCCAATGAGATGGAAATTCTAAAATATCTAGTTGAAACACGTCTTGAAGCTACTACAAGGTCAAGTACCTCTTCAAGACTTTTGCATCCTCAATATCCTCATTTTTACCACTGGAGATATGAAATGCAAATTGTTGGGTCGTAAAATGGGTATAAGTTTACTCTTGATTACACTGTCTTTTTCCTCCTTTTTATGCATTTGCACCCTGATGTAGTAAGATGTTGATAAAATTTTGATCAGAAATGAATGAAATTAATTTTGATACGGTTTGACTAAGAAAAACTAATTTCCGTTGTTTTTATGCAAAAATTGGTAAAGGGAACAACTACTATTCAAAAGATTGAATAGCAAATGCTAAACAAGGGAAAAGGAGTGTGTCTTATGTGGACGAATTAAGGAATGAATCAAGAGGATCAGCACAAGTTGGAATGTTGTCTGATAATAGCATTTAGTTGTGAATTCCTCAAGATCTCCTGATCCTGAGGAATCGTATTTATCTCTTTTACTTCTTGATTATAAAGAGGAAATTATTGCCCTTTTGAAGGTGGTTGTAATTTTAATATACAAAGCATGATTTCGAAGAGAACGACGCATTGTAATGACATTTGAATTTGATGATTAATACATAATTTGAGTTGTTGTTCACTTGTGATATTCTGAAGTAGTTAAGAAGTATCTGCTGGCAGCTTGGGCCCGGTCACTAGTGGATTCCACTGTTGTTCCCTATGTTATACTTTTACTTTTCCTTTATTGCAAGTTTAATTATTTGGATTTACAGTTTTACAGATGATTTACTTTCATTGGTGTGGAATTCGTGTATGTATTTCATTATTTCTTAATTCTGTCAATTGATTTCATTTATTTATGTTGTGGATTGAATTAATGATTAGAAGAGAGTTATTTCCTATTCATTAAAAGATAGTGTTATTGATTAGATTAGATGCTTTATTGTTATGCAGTAGTTTAGATTCAGCTGGAAGAGCTCTGTTATTGGTACGATGCACTCAGTTGATGTGATTGCAATTACAATCTCTTGATTAAGATTGAGTCTTGGTTTTGATTAAGGTTGAGTTTTGATGCATAGATATATTATTTTCCTTGAAGTTACAGGCTTGAGATTTATGATTTTATCTATTTACTCTGGTATTGAATTTACTAAATTATCTTAAATCATTACTCTCCATAGGTATAGCATTTGCACATATTGTGTACATTCTTGGAACAGAAAGACATACCCAAGTTGATGATTAATGTAAGGCAATTAGGAGTTTTTAGAGACACCTTATAGCACCCAAAATTTTGGCGTTGTTTCCGAGGAGAGTGTTTCCATTTCATAGAGAGTGATGTATGTTTGACAGTTGTTGTTGGGAAAGAATTGGGTATTAAAAATGGAAGGTAAGAAGTTGTGTATGAGTAAGTAAAGTGCTTGCTCCCTCACCCACTTTTCAGTACAATTGGGTAGGAATTGAAGTAGAAATATAAATTTGATGTTTATTTGCTGTGAAAGAATTGGCTATTAAAAACAAAAGGTAAGAACCTGCGTAAGGATAAGTAAAGTGCTTGCTCCCTTGCCTGCTTTTCAGCAAAATTGCGTAGGAATTCAAGTAGAAATGAATGTTTTTAATTTTGTATGAATGACTAACAAGAAATGAGCAGAAAAAGATATAATGCCTCCATCCAAATATGAAAAATCCAAAGGGCCGGTGACCCTTGGATGATCAACCATCATTAACGAGATCATAAGAAAATTTGAGTCTCAGTCATCAATAGGACCCCGAATCGTTTCCACAAGAAATACTATTGTAATCCTTCAGGCCACAGGATCACCATCTACAGCTAACGGTAAGATTCATAGCATAACTAAAGGGTCTAAACTGAGCTTTTAGAACATTGAAAATTTGCAGTTTAGCCCTTTACAAGAAGCGAGTTCTTGCAATCTCCGTGAAGGTGGAGGAGAAACAGGTAGTACTGAAAGACTAAATCATCAGAACCTAAATATCCTCAAACAGTGGTTAAACAAATGACCCCCAGTATTCTGGACCAAGGAAGTGTTGTTAAAATCATTTTACAAGTCTCTTCTAGCCCCCCTAGGAAAAAATCTCCAACTTTAGAAATCCCTGAAGAGTATTGGCATATTTTTGACCAAATGGCCAATAATTAGCGATAGCCTCAAACCTCTACATTACAATATCATATTGTTTACACAATTTTCAATGCTCCCATGAATTCCAACCCATTACTAACTATTCCTACCTTTCATGGGCTAACTTTAGAGGATCTCGATGCATTCCTTTTTGGATTCGATGTTTTATTTAGGGGTTATGATTACACTACTAATCCCAAAAAACTGAAACTATTTCCTTCTATCTTGAAGGGAGCAGCTCTGTGTTGGTTTATGGGGCTTGGTGGAGGTATTATTAATGATTGGGAACAAATGAAAACAATTTTTCTAAAAAAATACCAAGATTTTTCCTAAAGTAGAGAGCTGAAGGATGAAATATTTCAAATGGTAGCTAAGACTAACGAGACCCTTAAAGAATATGTAGAACGTTTTCAATATAATATGCAAAGATCTCCTTATGCAAATCTACCTCGTGAAGTTATTAAAACCACGATGATTAAAGGTATGAAAGACCAATGGGTAGAAACATTAAACTTAATGGGGAAAGGGGATATTTATCAAGAGGATTATGAAAATATTGTACAATTTTGTATCAGGTGTTCCAGAGGTAGTACAAGGCTGAAACCAACTAGGCACGATGTGATCACTAGAGATAATAGAATCTTAAAAGGAAGCATTACACGAGTTGATATTGGCAATTTGCTGGAAGATTTCAAGACTGATATCTTGGGGACCTGACAACACAACTAGACATGCAAGCCAAATAGAAACAGTCTGAAGGAGAACAAAACCTGGTTATTTTCTATCCATGTTGTAGAAAGAGACACCACCATAGAGAATTTCTGCTAGATATGATACAGACATGCGTCATTTTCACTAAGGATCATGCTACAAAAAGTTTTCCATTACTTCCTGGATTAAAATCAGTCTTCAAGGAAGCCAAAGAGGAAGTGAAACTAGTATATTTGATTAACAAGCACTGTTAATGGCAAGCACGACCGACAAGTATGCCTACAGACCCTTATTTGTTCTTTCCTTCCTCATAATATAATTCTCAGAAATATCCAGGGAGAGCATGGCAAAACCAATCACCTTTCTCTAATTGGCCACCTCAGGCCTTTTATATGCCATCATGGCCCAATCAATAAAATTGGTCAAATTCCTCTTACCCTCCACCATTCTGCTAGAGTAACCCCTATCCCTCTCAATAGTCCCCTTCTACCTCACAAAATTAGAACTGGCAACCGAATTGGCAATGATCCGTAAACTGGCCTACGGGAACAGTTCCTCCATCTCAACCAACCCTACCAGCACCTTACATTTTGCAGCAAAATCCTCAATCTAATATACGTCCGCAACTCCCAATTCAACCAAATCCAAATCCTAACAATAGACCCATCCAGTTAGTACAAATTATTGAAAATCTAGACCGTGAAGTTGAGTCAAGAGAATGTAATGAACTTAAGTTAAGATATCGATGCATAATTACTTGAGATGAGGATAAAAATCTGCAACTAGAAACCAAAGAGACATACTCGGATAAGATGTTGACTGTAGATAGCCAGCAAACAACTCAGGGAGAAGATACAGTCAAGCAAAAGGATCCCAAACAAATCATAACTACTTCTCTCCCATTTCTTGAAAGATTGATAATACCTCGACCAATTCAATATCCTGATTTTGATGTTTTGTGTGAACTAAAAAATATTTGTATAAAAATACCCCTCCTCTAGGCTATTCAAGACATTTCGATATATGCTAAAACTATTAAAGAATTTTGTGTAAGGAAGTCTGTGAGGAAAACAAAAATAACCTCAATTGTCCATGTTTTTGGGACATTGTTTGATTTATTACTAGGCAAAGAGACACCTGTAAAATACAAAGACCTAAAAAAGCACATTGTCACAATCCAAATAAATGGCCACTCTTTTCCCAATGCTTTAGTCAATTTAAGGGCAGCCATTAACATTCTCACAACAACAAGTTGTGAAATGTTTGGCAGCACAGCCTTGGAACCAACTAGTACATTGCTGGAACTTGCTGACCATTCAGTCATTAAGCCAAAAGGAAAATTACTGGATGTGATGGTTTATGTAGACACTTGGGAATATCCAGCAGATTTTTTTATTATTAACCCTAGGAACGGACTAGATGGACATCCCTTAATATTAGGAAGGCCTTGGCTAGTAATAGCTTATGTTTATATAAGCTGTCGAATATGTAGTATGACCATAACCCGAGGCAATAATGTAAAGAATCTAGTCTTATACCCTCCCGTTCAACCAAACCTAACCATTGTAAAAACTCGGAAACAACATGTAACATATTTAACAGAAAATATTCATTCACCATTGACCGTGGCAGATGCCCTTGAATTCAAAAACGAAATAGAAGACACTGCCATTAATACTTGTATCAATCACCCTACTACAGTGTCTAATTTGAGATGTCACATCATTAAAGCAATCCTTGACAATGAGATTGAAGAAGATTCCCTGAGAGATATCAATGACCAACCAGTACCGACAACCATTGTCTATAATAGAAAACCTATCGAAATCGAGCAAGGGAAGATCCTAAACATTAACAATAATCTGATTAGCGACCAGCAATAGAAACTCATCCAAGTCCTTGAGAAATACAAAGGGTCTTTCGCATGGACCGACCCAGACATGAAAGGGATTGACCCTCAATTATGCATGCACCACATCTACACTGAAAAGGATGCAAGACCCATTCGAAAACCGCAACATAGATTAAATCCTCATCTAAAGGATATTGTGAAAGAAGAACTTCAAAAATTATTAGATGTGAATTTTATTTATCCTATATCTGACAGTAAATGGGTTTCTCCATTAGTAGTTGTCCCCAAAAATAATGGAAAATGGAGGATATGCGTTGACTATACATAACTCAACAAAGCAATACAAAAATACCATTTTCCCCTTCCATCTATCGACCAGGTCCTAGATACACTGGCAAGCAAGAAATTCTTCTCTTTCTTGGATGGCTTCAGTGGCTACAACCAAATTCAGATTTCCCCTGAAGACCAGGAGAAAACTACCTTCACCTGCCCCTGGGGAACATTCGCTTACAGGGTATTTCCTTTTGGATTGTGCAACGCACCTACTACATTCCAAAGAGCCATACTCAGTACTTTTGCAGACTTGATAAATGAAGGATTAGAAGTGTACATGGATGATTTTACACCCTACGGGGATAACTTTGATCAGGCATTACAGACATTGGAGAGAGTCCTAGAACGATGTATTCCTACTAGACTATGCTTAAGTCATGAGAAATGTCATATGATGATGACAGAGGGCCTAATTCTAGGTGATTACATTTTAACAACTGGAATTTAGGTAGATCGAGCAAAGATACATGTAATCCTCTTATTAGCTACTCTCTGCACTCAAACAAAAGTACGTAGTTTTCTGGGATTTGATGGATATTACTGTAGATTTATAAAGGATTTTTCGCAGATTTCTGCACCTTTATATGCCTTGACAGGGTATGTTTATTTTATATGCATAGATAAATGTGACATTGCCTTCACATATCTTAAATAGTTAGTATCGACAACACCAGTATTATGAGGGTTGAACTAGGATATAACTTTCCAGATTTCATCATATGAATCAGATACAGCTATTGGAGTTGTTTTTGGCCAAGAAGAAGACAAGAAAATGCTATATATTACATCAGTGACAACCTAACTCCTGGTGAGTTCAACTATACAGTCACAAAAAAGGAGTTTCTAGCTATTATTTATGATATAAAAAAATTTATACACTATATAACTGGATACCCTGTCTTTTTGTATACTGATCACTCTGCTATTAAATATTTAGCCAAAAAACCTATCACAAATGGAAGAGTGACATGTTGGTTACTACTTTTGTAGGAATTTGACATAACTATAAGGGATCGACTAGGGAAGGAGGACCTTGTGGCAGACTTCCACTCCCAAGTGCCAAGAATAGAGGATACAGTGGCAGTGGAGGATCAATTCCTGGATGAACATTTGATTGCTATGGCTATAAAAACACCATGGTATGCAGATGTGGCAAATTACATAGCAATGGGAAAATTGCCCAAACATAGAAAGGAAATCGATTGTGCAGCGCAACACTCATTTATCCTATATTAGAGGATATCTTTTCCACACAGGGGCTGATATGCACATTTGCAGGTGCATCAGGTACGACAAAATTTATGACATCTTAAAAGCTTGCCATGAAGAACCTTAAGGTGGACACTTTGCAGACCACAGAAATGGACATAAAATTCTACAAATGGGCTACTACTGGCCCACTATTTTTAATGATGCTAAGAAATTTGTTCAGGCATGCGACAGTTACCAAAGGATGGGCCACCCTAGAAAATCTAATGAAATGCCCCTACATCCACAGCTGGTGATAGAACCCTTTGAGTGTTGGGTATTACATTTCGTTGGGCCGATCAAACCGTCATCCAACAAGAAACCATATATATTGGTTGCAACAAAATACGTAACTAAGTGGGTGGAAGTAGTAGCATTACCAAGAGAAACATAGCAAACTATTATTAGCTTTATTTTTGAAATTTGTGTGTGGCATGGTTTACCTAGAGAAGTAACTACTGATGGGGGGCCACAATTCGTGGGTCACAAGATTGTTGCTACACTAAAAAATCATCACATTACACACAGAATTACCTTTCCGTATCACCCGTAGGTGAACAGGTAGGTGGAGAGCACCAAGAAAGTTATCAAATCTATTCTAACAAAGACATTCTCATCGCATAAACGAGACTGGACTGCTCGACTGACAAAGGCTTTGTAGGCATATCGCACAACTTGGAGAAACACTACTAGATACTCTCCATATCAATTGGTATTTGGTAAGGAACCCATTTTCCCCATAGAATTTGAAATACAAACACTATGGACAGCCCAAGAGGTAGGACTCGACTTAACTGAAGCCCAGGTTAACTAGTTACAACAAATGAATGAATTAGATGAAATTTGACTGATGGATCTATAGCATAGTGCACTTATTCAATAGCAAAGTACCAAATGGCATGATGCCCTTATTAAGAAAAAGACATTTCATGAGGGCGATTGCGCACTTATGTATGATTCTAGGTTCCAAGACTTCCCGAGTAAACTGTAGACTAGATGGTTAGGACCTTACGAAATAAATAAAGTACATGACAACGGCACCCTTATGCTAGCCACCATTAATGGGTCTGGTTCTTCTTTTAAAGCAAATGGGCATCGCGTGCACCTCTGCCAAAAACCACTTACCAGAGAATCTTTCTATCAGTAGATACATGAGGACCCCACCATGCAAGTTTTAGCTGAAGAGGACAATCCCTCGGCAGCTTCATGATGATAAAAGTTATTTTATCATTGTAAAATATGTAAATATGATTGCTGATTTGATTTTCTTTTCTTTATTTTTATTTTTCTTTACTTGTTCTATTGTTAAATCTTTTGAACAGCTGTTCTTCAACCTTTTGAACAACACTTTTTGCGTATTTTGCTGTTCAAACTTTTGAACAGCGGTTGTTCAAACTTTTGAACAACACTATTTTTTTCTTACGTGTTTTGCTATTCAAACTGTTGAACAGTTGTTCTTCAAGCTTTTGAATAGCACCTTTTTGGCGTATTTTGCTGTTCAAACTTTTGAACAGCTGAAGTTCAAACTTTTGAACAGCTATTGTTCAAACTTTTGAATAGCACATTTTTCTTGCGTGTTTTGATGTTCAAACTTTCGAACATTTGTTGTTCAAACTTTTGAACAACTGTTGTTCAAACTTTTGAACAACACTTTTTTTTTGTGTATTTTGCTATTCAAAATTTTGAACAACTGTTGTTCAAACTTTTGGACAGCTACTGTTCAAGATTTTGAACAACACTTTTTCTTGCATGTTTTGCTATTCAAACTTTTGAACATCATTTTTTTTTTTTTTTTTTTTTTGTTCAATATTTTGAACAACACTTTTCTCTTCTGATTATTTTGCCATTCAATCTATTGAAAAACACCTTTTCCTTTTGTGTGAGTGCTCTTAGCTTATCTCAACCGCATTTTGTTTTCTTTTCATGGCTTAAAATACACTACTTTTGTGAGGGAAAGAGTTATGGATCCTATTGAAGGGAGTTAATACTATTAAAGTTATGATGTTTAATAGGACAACCTCTTGATGATAGATTCTTTTCAAGAAAAGGGACATGTTATTTCTATACTAATCTACTGCATTGTTTTCTATTATACCCAATACTGATTGATCATCTTGAATACCATGTTGGTTCTTCTTCTCCTGGTTATAATCTTCTCTGTCTATAATAAACAAGAATATGGGTATACTTTTTCTATTGACATGTTCAACTTCTTCCTTCATCCCTGCTCTTAAGGAGTATTGAGCCTCCCTCTATTTATCATAAAAATATGTAATAATAGAAAAATTGTGTTTGTAGATGGAGGATAGGGGGTGTCATTATGAGCCAGCCTACCATGTTCATAAGGCTGTAGCACAGTGGCATTCCCACTATGGCCACCACACCAGGGTTATGATCCATTAGATACCTAGAATATCCTTGGAATAGGAGGTCTCATCATGAGTCGGCCTGATCACTTTTGCTACATCCCAGTGAATGGTAGTATGGTCATCTGGTTACAATGCCAGCACATTGATCTCTTCTGTAGAACAACAATAGAATTTTCCACCTATAAATTGAGGATCTTGGCTCATATGGGTTAAAAAGCAACCCTGTCGAGGCTATAGATGCCTGCTTGCAGCAGAGACTCTATTTATGGCATTAAAGTGATACTTTAACATCAATAATTATTATAATACCCTCTTCTTATTCTTTCTTTTTATTGAAGAAATTATTTCCTTAATTGTTTTCCTATTTAGAACCTTTATGCATAAGATAATGTTTTTTTGATCAATCGTATCATTCTCAGCTAGAATACCGTCAGCAGAGCATCTTTTTGGCATATTGTTGTCCTTTTATTTTTCACATAACCTATCATCAACCCAAAGCATCTTATCTCTTATTCATAACTACCCTTACACACTCTGCTCTCATTATAACCATCCCGTCATTGATACGTGTACTCTATTTCATTTACTGGCATACCCTTCACCCTCTTTCCTTGCTGTTAGAACAGCATTTCCCTATCTATTCGGTCATAGGCAACCTCTCAGTTGAAGGAGGGGGAGGACTCCCATTACACCTTTGCATGTGTTGTATTTATTTTATTAGACTTCATATGTTGCTACGATACCCCATGATCAAATGGCATGTGGCAATATGATAGTCCTCAAATTAATAACATTAACTCTCATGGAAATGCCACTTAACATTATGAAACTTAGCTATTACATCTACTTGTTGTTCTATCTCACCATTGTTATTCTTTGTTGCATGTTTCTTTCTATTGTTGTTCTCTGGTGCATTTTTCTTTTTCTGTTAATTGTAGGAAGAATTCGAGCATTATGGGTGGAAAATCAGTGCACCAAGAACCTTTAGTATTGGAAATTTCTAACAGAGCTAGGGAGATTCTGCTATGCACAGGATGGATGTCATAGTTCACTAGGCTTCATTCCCCTAACAGTGAAGTTTCTCTCGAATTCTTATAGCAATTCCATAATGGGAAGTCCATGTTGAAAGGAAGAAGAATCACAGTATCAGAAGTTGTGATAGTTGAAGTGTCTGGGCTGCCAGCAAAAGGAGTTGTATGGCTTAGAAAGGACATAATGTTGCATGACGCGGTGGATATTTTCAGAGATGCAGATGAAGAATTAACCAGAAAAGGCAAGGGCATTCAACCATCTTCTCTGGGAGAACCATGGCATGAATTGACAAGTGTTTTCGAGAGGTACATTACCTGTGATGGTTGACGAGATGTGGTAAGACCACGACAACTAAAACTCTTAGCTATTTTAAAACAAAATCTCACTATTAATCTGCCATCTTTCTTGAATTCATTGCTGCATAATACCACTGATAGAATAAGACGGGCTAGGCACCCCAAAACTGTAGTCAGCCACCATGGTTTGATTAGACTAATTTTTAGTCATAATCTTGTTCAACAAAACATAACTTGGGATGGTCTCATAGCACCTCTAGAGATTAGTCAAGACCCTATAATCCATAATGCTACAGCCTTGGATATCGGCCAGCAAACCCAAAACTCTGCAATCTTGGAAATTAGCCAGCAGAACCCTGTTCCGTAGAGGAAAAGCACTACTCATTTAAAAATTGAACCTCATAAGCGCAGGCAGTCGGCAAGGTTAAAACTAGTCCAGAGGACATTTGTAGATCCTCAGGGTAGTGCTAAATGACACACGGAGCCATGCAGACCAATTAATGTATAAGACTCTGATCCCTAGCTAGAGGAAGAGTGCAATTGCGAACTTGAACAGTGGGAAGAATGTCGTTCTGAATCAGAACCTAGGGAAGAATCCAATTCAGAACAAGAACCCAAGGAAGAACATATGTTGGACTTAGAACAGGAGGAAGGATAGCATTTTGATGATGAATCGGACAATGAAGCAGGGCCTCCTCAAACACCACGTATGAACCCCCAAGATGATCTTTTGCAGGATTTTGAGGAAGGGATGGCACAGGTCCTGGAAAATTTGAATGCATAAATGCAACCTGGAGGATCGCTAGATCCTAACCTTATGGAAGCTCAATCCTCAAGAGGTTCTAGTCCTATAGAAGTTTTTCCTTCTCCAGAAGCTGCAGACCAGGAAGAGGGAGGGAACACAAAAATTATTCACGAATCTGATAACCAGTCTAGTGACACAGTTATATTGGACCACATCCATGATGAGCACCAAGAACCCTTAGATATAGAAGCTATGGACAAACCCATTCTTACAAAGAAGGCTCCTCAGAAAAATCGAGTAGCTAAAACAAAAATAAAGAAGCTGAGGAAGAAATACCAAAAGCTTAAGAAGATAGGTAGAAGGCTATGTCGTAAATTGAAAGAAATTGCAAATAGAGAGGCCCAGGGCACTACTCCTGAGGTAGTCACTGTGGCCACACAAACAGAAATATTTTAGGGTAGGGCAACAAAAACCCAGACCAAACCTATTTTGATTCAAACAGTAGCCACCCAAAAAAATTTGCATGCAGACTTAATGGATGCAGCTGTTCAAATGGAGGGTTGGTCCTCCCACAATAAAAGAACTCAAACGGAGGGTTGGTCCTCCCATAATAAAATAACTCAAACCGAGGGTATACCCTCTCACAGCACAGGCACCCAATCTGAAGAAAAAATCAAGGGCACCCCTTCAAGCAGTGATCCTATTCTTTTGAAGTTACAGGAGGAACCGGCACAAGCCCAACTTTCTTTAAAGCAATGTAGGAAGGAGACAGTTCCTCTATAGAGTTATTAGGAGTTGCAAAATCAATTCAAAGAGTTTACTATAACAGAGTATGAAACTTTTTCTAGGTTTACGCAGGTGGAAGAAAAGTTGAAGAAGGTAAAGACTAAGATGGACAAGGTCATGTGTTATATCAACACCATTTACTCACCATATTCAGATGTCTTATCGTGTAGATCTCCTGCTACGAACTATGCCCTGTTTCTATTAGAAAGATACTTATTGTTGAAGATTAAAGTCGTAAAGGCCAAAAAAACAATATAATTAAAAACAACTGAAGAATTTATAAGTTGTTGTAAAGAGCATGGGGTAAAAGTGCAATGACTTCTTTGTGAATTTTATTTACATAATTTTATATTAGAAGAGGAGATAGATAAGAATCGTAGCCCTTTTGTTGGGGATGTTCAGTTTAAAGCTTTTATTTCCTTCGTAGTTAATCAACTTAAGCGGTTTAAGGCCTATAAACCTTTCCAAATAAAACAACATGAAATTGATTGATGGGTAAGAAAAGAGCCTACTCACCCTTTGCAACTGTTTATTAAACACAGAAGGCTTATGACACAGGAGGGCATAATTAAGATTTTGGGGCCTATACATAAGGATATTGTGCAAACAGGAAGGGAATATTTCCTCTCCATTCCGGAAAGGTCCTTGATTGCATCTAAGATGAGATGGACAATCTCAACTAATAATGCCAAGAAAAGAGAACCATTTAACTACAAGAACTTCAAAGCTGCTACAGACCGTTTGGTCACATACAGTAATATTATCCTGAGGGAAGGACCATATTTGTTGGAATGTCGACATAGGAGTCCTATTATTTGGTATCCTCCTGAAGGATATCGTTCCAACTATGATTTGCCAAAAGGACAAGAAGAAATAGCCTTTGCAAGTTTGATACAACAGCTTGGTTTTAGGTCTGATAAAGAAATAGGTTTTCCAGCTTACACTCTAACTGCACTACATAGGAACTACTTGTTTTTCATGAGGACATGAAACAAGGTAAGTAGGGGAGTATGTTGGGCCGTACAATGTGTATAAGTTTACTTTTGATTACACTGTCTTTTTCTTCCTTTTTATGCATTTGTGACTTGATGTAGTAATATGTTGATAAAATTTCGATAAGAAATGAATGAAATTGCTTTTGATATGGTTTGACTAAGCAAAAATAACTTTCATTGCTTTTATGCAGAAATTGGAAAAGGGAACAATTGTTGTTGAAAAGATTGAACAGTAAATGCTAAACAGGGGAAAAGGAGCGTGTCTTATGCAGACGAAACAAGGAATGAATCAAGAGGATCAGTGCAAGTTGGAATGTTGTCTGATAATAGCATTTAGTTGTGAATTCCTCAGGAATCACATTTATCTCTTTTACTTCTTGATTATAAAGGGGAACTTCTCACCCTTTTGAAGGGGGTTGTAATTTTAATATACGAAGCCTGATTTTGAAGAGCATAACGCATTGTAATGACATTTGAATTTGATGATTAATGCATAATTTGAGTTGTTTTTCACTCGTGATATTTTGACATAGTTAAGAAGTATTCCTTGGCGGCTTGGGCCCAGTCACCGGTGGATTCCATTGTTGTTCCCTGTGTTACACTTTTACTTTTCCTTTACTGCAAGTTTAATTATTTGGCTTTATAGTTTTACAAATGATTTACTTTCATTGGTGTGGAATTCGTGTATGTATTTCATTACTTCTTAATTCTGTCAGTTGATTTCATTTATTTATGTTGTGGATTGAATTAATCATTAGAAGAGATTTATTTCATGTTCATTAAAAGATAGAGTGTTATTGATTAGATTGGATGCTTTATTCTTATGCAGTAGTTTAGATTCAGCTAGAAGAGCTCTGTTATTGCTACGGTGCACTCGGTTGATGTGATTGCAATTAGAATCTTTTGATTAAGATTGAGTCTTGGTTTTGATTAAGGTTGAGTTTTGATGCTTAGATATATTATTTTCCTTGAAGTTACAAGCTTGAGATTTATGATTTGATCCATTTATTCTTGTATTGAATTTAATAAATTATCTTAAATCATTACTCTCCACAGATATAGCATTTGCACATATTGTGTACACTCTTGGAACAGAAATATGTACCCAGGTTGATGATTAATGTGAGGCAATTAGGAGTTTTTAAAGACACCTTATAGCACCCAACACAAATAACACACATCCTTTCATGTGACTAAGTTTTTCCTACATAGTTGTAACCATTATGACTGATGTTGCATTCTTCTTACCCTGCAAGATTCTCTGTTCTCCTTTATCATCGAAGCACTCAAAGGCCTTTGCATAAAAATCCACCTTTGTCCTACGAAGATATAACTAATCCATACCCATAAGCATATTGAATGAACCTAATGGAAGTACATTCAGATGTGTTTATGTAGACATACCATTCAACTCAAATGCACAAGCTATTACCGAATCATGAACACTCTTCTTAGTACATGTAGCCAACTATACCAACCAAGACTCTGCATGCTCTTCTTTTCTCAAACCATATTTATCCACTGGGTCAGGGTTAACATACCTATAATTAGATCCAAAATCAATAAAAATAGATACAACGTATTCACAAAGCTTACCATCCATCTCAATAATAGATTCCTGGTGATATGCCTGCCTATTATCCAATGTTTCATAGATCCAAGGAATATTTTTTCCAACATCCCCAACTATTTGCGCTTCCTGTGCATTGTAGATCTGAGGCCTAATACCCTTATATGAAGGAAAATCCTTCTTGATATGATCCTTGCCACATATCCAACACTGCAACTATCCCTTACCACCACCTCTATTATGTTGTGATCCATGTCCCTTCGCAACTGAATTAAAAGTCTTGTAAGGAACAACAATTTATTTCTCACCTGCATTATGAGGCCTTACTCGCTTCAGTGGCCATTTACCTTTAATCTTATCTTTCCATTTCCAACCTTGCTGAGACTTCTTCTTATGCTTTGATTTCTCATAATAGTCTTCAATTTCTCGATGACTTCTTCCAGTGATCGAGGCTCATCATACTCAATCTCATCCTTAAATTCTATTGGTAATCCACCAACAAATCTATGAAATTTGGTTTTTTCATCCTTAAGATACGATAAATACCTCAATAACTCTAGGAACTTAGTTATGTACTCCTCATTTATCATCAATCCCATATTTATCTCATAGAACGCCTTGGATTTACTGTTGTAGTACCTTTCTGACAAGTAATTCTTCTTAAAAATTCTCTTGAATTCATGCCAATTTAACTCCTCTATCCAAATGTCTCTAACACGCTTCACATATTCCCACTAGATGGTTGATTTCCCTTTGAAGCTGGAAATAATTATCCTAGCATTCATGTTCTTACTATAATCATGAAACTCAAAGAATTTCTTCATCCCAGGTAATCATGCCACTACATATTTTGGTTTCCTTAATTCTCAATCAAATGTAGGTAGCTTTCCTTTCTTGAACTCACTCCTCTTGTAAGTATGATAGCGATGTTGACCATGATTATTATTTGAAGCAGAGCTAGAATAAAGCCCATGTCGATTGCTTCTCTTATTAGGTGTATCCAATAATTTGTCATCTCTAACCGTGTCATATATGTCTTATTTGAGCCCACCATGAGACCTATTACCATATGTTCACTGAGTCATATCCTCTTGGCCATGACTGATCCTAAGCAACCCCTATCTCTATAAGTCTAACAAAATATGGAGGATAACTACATTGATCTTTGCTTGTTTCTCCTATTCCCTAGAAATTCTCTCTTTTGATTGAATGATTCTATCATTATCTTCTTTGTAACTTCTTATTTCTAGCTTAAAACTTCTCAAAATGTCCACTATGTCA
Organism: Pinus taeda; assembly: GCA_000404065.3. Taxonomy (NCBI): domain Eukaryota; kingdom Viridiplantae; phylum Streptophyta; class Pinopsida; order Pinales; family Pinaceae; genus Pinus; species Pinus taeda. The sequence goes on from APFE030177734.1 coordinate 51,555, forward strand.
GGAGAGTACCCATCACCATGTTTCTCATTTGATATGTAGGGAGAGTCTTGTGAACTGTAATCTGCCATTTTTCTGGTCAGTGTGATCTTCTTCTTCCTACAATTATACCATGTTAGATAAACAAAACAAAAACATAACCAACATACCTTAGTATAGTTCAGGGGAGGATATCTCATTTGCAAAATCAACTAGATTATCACGATACATGTATGATCATAACAATATATCAACCTCATCCATGACAATACCAACTACATATGATGACCTCATGCATGACAACCATGACCATAACAATGTATGGATAAAAAGCATATAGACACTAGCATGCATAACCAATACATATATAACCGACATACATTCATGACAAACACATTCTGCCCATCTAGTCCAAGTGTTGAACCTAGGAGCTCTGATACCACTCTGTAACACCTTCGTCCCACACTTACCCAAGTTCTCCAGTCAACCGGGGTAAATATTTGATGAACAGTTTCTATCATATGACTCAACCTCTTAGGTATAATTAAGGAAGCGGAATAGACAACTAAAAATATTGCTAACCTTCTTGAGGAGCTGCAGGACCCTTAGGAGCTAAACAACCACTCTAGCTGCCATAACTCTGAGTTAACTTTCCTTTTCACTAACATAGGCTGCTAGTAGCATGCATAAAAAGGTATTCCAGTGATTTTAATCCTCCATTCACATGGATAACCCTTCCTCACATCTACTGCAATCTAATTTACCCAGTTCTGTGCATGTGACCCCAAGATCTGAGCCACTCTTTTAGGGCTAGGATCTAGACCTCAACCCAGGACTTGATATAACTTTCTAGAATGATGAATGACATAAGGAAAAATCAATTAAGGAAAAAATTAAACAATAAAATGACCTAACAAGGCCTTACCATGATAGAAATTTCATCAAACATATTGTGAACATGTAATATACAAGTTATAAATGCATTTATGAACATAGGGGTCTCATACTTATCTAAAAATAATCAAGATGTTTTGGTTCCCTCTCACAATAGCTACAATAAAATCAATTATGTCATGAATTCATTAACCATTCATTTACTAATCAAAACATGATGAAATCCATAACTAAATTTTGTCATAAAACCATTCTTATAACTAGCATATAACCATAATAATAACAATGATAGAACAACCACAAAATCCACTTAATAACAAGTATATATACTCATTAAATACAAGAGGAAAAGAGATCTTATTAACTTATTTAAAATTTAACCAAGTCAAGACTTTCGCATACCACCCAACGATAGATTGGGCTGAACCAAGAATTTCTTTCAGTCAATCACCCTCATTCCATAATCCAAGCATGAATGTTAGACTCATAACAAAACACCTAGGGATTCTTCAAGCTTTACTACATAACCCTCCATTACTAGTCAAGGGATTTCTAGGTCTAAAGTAAGCGCCTACCCAAGTAGGGTTTACCACAATCCCTCCATTACTGGTCAAGGGATTCCCATGCCCGACCAAAGAAACATACACTACTAGGCTTTACCACAATCCCACCAAAACTGGTCAAGGGATCACTAAGCCCTAAATAATTTTGGGTGCCTCTAGATTTCGTCACCAATACCTTGAGGAATTTTCCCATCTACACCCTCAGGCTTTATCGTGTATCCTTCCATTACCAATCAAGGGATTTCTAGGCCCCTGGAAATTTTCCTAAGACCACCTCACCCGATTCCATAACCATTCGACAATCCAAAGCTCAAACAATGAAAGGACCCCATCACACCATGCTATTTGGAAATGGAAAGGAAAATATGAAACCACTATGACACCTAGAAAATCACATGCCAATGAAAGAAAGAGAACCAAATACACACATGTATATACATGCATACCAAAACTAGCAAGGAAATCATACATGCAACATGATAACTGCAAGTAATCTCATTGTGGTCACTTAACCCAACTCTTCCTTTCTTGTTCTTCAATTCCCTTTTCTCTCTTGTCCTTCCTTTTCCTTCCTTTCTCCAATGCTAGAGTGCTCTAAGAATGTTCTAAGTGCACAAGAGTATGAGATAATAGACAGTATAAGGAGAAAGCTAAAAAACTAAATTGACAAAAGGTTGTGAACTGATCCTCGGAAGCCTTTTTTATCATTGAGGCCTTGTGGTGGAGTAAAATTATAAGTGCGGACACAAACAAATTCCTCTAGCCTGATAAGGGGTCTAGCCACAACTGATACATTATATGGAATATTTCCTTAGGTTAGAACCAATTAAGAGGGCCTACCTCTTAGTATGCTTATCCCGTTTGATGATTTCCTTGCTTGCTTGCTCCAGCTATCTCTCGCTTCTTTCTTCAAACACCTAAAACAAGTAAACAACAACAAAAAACAACCGTGATAATAGACAAATTGTAATTAAACGTACATAATAAGTCAAGAAACATTAAGCCATGAACATGTAAGATGAAAAATCATGTAGGAAATCAATTGATAGTTGCATATATATGGAATCAAGAAGAGATTACAACCATTGTCTTGATGTTGCTGTTATCCTCCTATAAAACTAGGTTCCCACACACTTCTGCTAGCATTCCATGATGGCCTCAACAATAATAGTTTTAAGGCTCTTCCCTTTAGGCTTCACACTAAAACAAATTCACACTTCTCCCTCACACAACTAGAGAGATACAACTATGAATAGCTTGTTGTTTACTCCAAACTTAATTAGCACTAACACACCAGCATTAACACTTCAACACCAACATTAACACTTCAACACTAGCTTGTGCTTGGGAAAAATGGAGGTTTATATCGCATGAATGGATGGGAGATGGATCCTCTTCTCATGGGAGAAGGTCTTATCACTTGAGGTAGTTCCATCATTATAGGGGAAAGGAGCCCAAAGTGACATCCTCGACCCCATCCAGCGAAACCATTTACCATACTTTCGTTATGAAGCTTCTAGAGTTGGAAGCTTTGGATCTTTATTTGAAAAAATTTCCATAAGAGGACTGGCATGACTGGAACAAAGCTTAGTCACTCCGAGCAGTGCTAGGGCCAATGTTAATCCCTGCATATTAGCACGAGGAGGACAAGGGCCATTAGCGCCGGTTTTGTAAACTGGGAAAAACGGATGTTTTTGGGGAAATGGTGCAAAATGGAATTGCTTTGCTCTTGAAGATGCACACAATGGGAGTTTCATCATGAAGGGTAAGCATGTAGGGTTCACTGTAGAGGTCCTCCAGGATCAAGGAACGGGGAGTATAGGGACATTGACAAAATTTTGTGTAACAGATGCTCCCTAAAATGTGAAGGTCGAACTAGAGTGAGGGATGAAATGCTTTATAAATCAATGCGGTGAACCATAGTCTATCGTCAGAAAACCTGAAAGAAAGTACAGATACATATACATAATTGAGAAATCTTATCAAATTATACATGAATCATGGTATGGACGTAACCATCTAGAGAATGATCATGTGAATGGATCTAGGCATGGGCACAACCATTCGTCAGAGAGGATCATAATGAAACCAAAGTATGGTCGCAGCCATCCAATAATGAGAAGGATCACATATGATAACTCATGGTATAGTCAGAGCCATCCATCTGAAAGAGACATGCATATCAACATAACCATGTCACATTGCTTCGTAACCTGGACTTTTGTGATCTGAGCCCAGGGTCTTGCGCTCCAACATGACTCAATCAATGTACAAATTCTAGCATGCGAATAGATGTGCTGACGTCGAACATGCTAGAAAGTCACTTGATTACCAGTCAATGATGTAAACCGTTAACAAACACAAGAGAAATCACCAATAATGACAATGGTCCTCAAGGTACTATCAGCACAATCCACAGAATGTGAATAGACGAAATGAAGTCGAACACTTGTGAAATCACTCGATTGAAAGCCAATGATGTGATCTTGTCATCGAGTGCGAAGAACTTGCCATTAGGGCATGCAAGATCTAAGGTACTGGAAAGGAGTTTCTTGGTCAAATTCCCAGATAATGAGCTGAAGTCGATGGAAAGAAACCATGTCGAAGGAGGGCCATAATGTATCCCACATCATCGACGCGAGATAAAAGGATGAAAAATGATTTTCGATGATATAGAGAATCAGAGGTAAATATAACTGCAGAAGGACAAACCTTGAACATATCAGCGACACAACTGGAATTTTTGCATCTTTTGGATCCATATTATCGGTGGTCATGACAATGTGGCATATATAAAATGGAATGAACGGCCCAACCCAGGAAGGTCAATGATACAAAGGAGGATATCCCAACCCGACACGAAGCAGAAAGTGTCATGTTCAAGAGTGGGCTACCAACACAACTGATTAGATTTCCAAATTTTCCCCTACCATTTCTGGCAGGTACCCCAATTATTTTTTAATTGCAAGGTTGAAGTGGATAGCATATGCTTGCACTGTAAGTTCATCCTTCAAACAAATTCGACCTAGAAAGTTTAATGAGCCCTAGGAAGGAGAAGCTCATGTTCGTCATGGTGACGAATCCGATGTCGTTTAATATTTTAACGAGTCCGACAAAGGTGTAACTTAATATCTTTTTCATGTTTAGAGAGTTTGAAAAAGACACGAAAAAGAAAAATCCACATGGTCCCTTTTTGTACATTTGTGTCTCTCGAGCCTGGAAAGGTAGAAAATGATACTTGAGAGAACCGCTTCACCATTTCAATCAAGCAGTACCTTTTTTGTAAATAGTGCATCTCAGCCTGAAAAAGGGGTAACATAAATTGGGCGCATGGCATTTTTCATCCATTAACGAGTTAGAAATGACAAGGGCTCTACTATCTTTTCATGTTTAAAGGGTTAGAAAAGAGCTGAAAGCAGACCTCCTATTTTTATTTTCTTTTAGCAAATCAAAAAGGGAAAAATGCTTGGCAATCTTTTCATTTTTTACGAGTCAGAAAAGAGCTTAAAGGTGACTTGTCCTGGAGGAATGAGTGGTATAAAGGGTAGCAACTAGTTCCAGCAATGATGGAACTACTCAAAACATGTAATGGTCAAGAGGTTGGCTAACAAAACCACTCAGCGATATGGTTCTTCAGGAGAGGAAAAACAACCAAGTGAAAGAATATAATTGGCCAAAGAGATCGTGGTGATGGAATGAAACAACCAAGGCTCATCTAGCAGAAAGCAGCTAATAAAAAGACAATCACGAGATGTAAATCGAGCATGGGTTCATTTTTACACAAGCTTGAACCATGGAGAACTCTGCTTGGATTCAGTTTCATGTTTACACAAGCTTGAAATGAAAAAATATGCTTGCTATAAGTTTGCATGCCCCTCAGCATAATGACTCAATCGAGGTACATGCCCCCCAAGCTTCATTTCATTTAGCTAGTTGAATGGAATGAAGCTTCACTTTCGAGATCCAAGAAAGACTCAACTGGGATTTTATGAGATTTGATCAAAGACTGGATTTGGAAAAGGGAGTTGCTTCATTTTTTAATGATGTTGACACAGTAAAAGAACTATCCTCGAGACCCTTGTTTCATTTTTTAATGAGCTTGACACAAGACAAAACTATGCTCACACCCTTTGTTTCATTTTTTAACGAGCTTGACACAAGACAAGGAACTATGCTCATTTATCTGATCATCGACCATACGAGAACATGGCTCCCAAGAGGTCTTCACTAGATGGAAGAACCACGCTCGGGGAAGAACACATGTCATTTGGTACCAAAGACAAATTGGGTTCCAATGCCCCTAGTACATAATGTGCTATACTAACTGTGTGATCATTAGTAGATGTGGAGACGGAATGGGTAGCCACGTAATTGACCTGTGGCATGGAAGGTACTACTTGCAAACAGGAGCCGATAGGGGATTATGGTTGCAAAGGAGGTGCCTGGTGACCAACGAACGATAGTTGATCAAGAGTTACAATTCTCCCTTTATGCGGAAAATTGACCACATGGAAAAGTGAAGAAACGAGAGCTCCCATGACATAAACATAGTCGCATCCAAGGAGAAGATTGAAATCTAATATACCTTGGACTACGATCACATCTATAGAGACGGTCTTTCCTCCCAAAGTAATAGGGAACTTCGGAAGGATGCCTAAGGGCTTATTGGTTCCTCCGATGAAGGCCAACAGATTTTGAGTGACAGGCACAAGCTGTGGGGAGCTCAAAAATTTCCAAGCAGTAGAAGACATGATGCTAACATACGTGCCTTCATCTAATATAGTTCCATGTACTACCATATTATAAGCTTGTACAATGATCTAGAAAGGCGCATAAGACAGGAGGTGGAATGCAGTCAATGAACCCCAATTGAAAGAGACAACAGAACTACTTGGTGGGGGTATCATATGATTGACCCCATATTGTACAAGAATAGGAGAAGGACTCTCCTAAACAACTGGGACAGGAGAGTCACACTTTGATTCATGAGAATCTGAGGAGACGTGAAGAACATGAGCAGTATGATCACCACTCTCTCCCGGAACAGAATGAGCAACTGGTGGTGGAACCAATTCGACACTCTTTTTGACTAATGGTTGGTCGAGAACAGACATTAGAGAGTCATGCATAGGAAGAGTAGGATGGGCAAGAGATGAATCCAATTCAATGTCTTCACCAACCGGGAGAGGTTCAAAAGAAAGCCTCTAATAACCAGTAGTAAGTTGGGGTTAAGGAGTTGCAAGGTTTTCCAAAACGTTGGAAGCTTTATGCATAACAGGAAAAAGGTGAAGAAGATGCTCTCCTTCACATAACTTACAAGGGAATCTAATCTTCCCTTTCTTCTTTCCATCGTTAGCTAAAGGTGTAGCATCGACATGATCTCCAAAGGTTGATGAGGATGGTCAATTCAAGTCCTGAGACCATACCTCTAAGACTCTGGGGATGCCAGGATAGTCTCGAAGTAGATGGTCACCCTTAAACAGCCTGCAAGGGAATTTTACCTTACATGAAGGATCAGAAGGTTTGTCGATGGGGGGTGCATTTGGAGTGATATTTGCATGGTTGGCCTCGTGCTTATTTGACTTCTTCTTCTTTGTCATCTTCTTCTTCTTCTTACCCTCTTGGTTACTGGATTTTAAACTTTCACTAGGCGAAGCAAAAAAGGAGGGTGAAGAAATGGGGGAAGAAGGTGAGGGGTCAACCTTAGAATCATCGTGACATGATTCAAATGAAGGGGATGGTGGGGCAAGAGTTGGAACACATGGGACCACCGAGGTAAAAAATAACCAGATAGGTAAACCAATGGTTAAACCTAGGAGGGACGACGTTGCCATATAAGGAGCACCAGCATTTCCAAAGGAAGGAAAAGGACCAGGATTCCCATCAGAGGGGAACCCTTGACTGGTAGACTCTGGGAATGTTTCCATTGGAATCGACTTTTAAATAAACACGAAATAAGATAACTTTAACCAAGAATATTTCCTGGGTACTTAATTTTAAGACACTAAAACAAAATTTGTCTTTTCATATTTTAAGAATCAAGAAAAGGATGAAATATGACTCTAGTCACTTTCAGATTTAACGAGCCCAAAAGGACAAGTGGTCGGTGATCTTTTAAATTTAAAGAGTCAAAAAGACCAAAATGACTGCTCAGGATAATCTAGGAAAAAGGGATTACCAGGAAACCGTGAACTGCAAAATACCTCCCTGCAAACCAAGAAGTACGGGTAGGCAATCTCACCAAATGATGTTTTCGGTGTATCATGTTTGCAAGGTGGCCGACTCAACTTCTTATGGATAAATGATTGCAGCCTAGAGGGGTCTCCCATTATATACTCGATGGTATGAGGAGCACAAATCCATACTAGCATTGTCTAATGCCGAAGCTAACAACAACTGCTAGGTTTAAAGACGCCAGAACACATCTCTATGAGCATTAATTTTCAATGCTTCCTTAGGTTAATTCAATAATTTTAACGGTTGATCTTGAATTAAGTTTCAATTACAAGGCCTTGCCGCTGTCATTTGACAAAACTCCTACATACATATATATGATAAAAAACATCTTTCTTCGATGAAAGTTAACACTAATTGAGGGAAAGAGAGCATGCAACCAATGCAACAATGAAAGAATGAAAACTTTCACTTATGCATGTCCTAAATGCACTTGATCTTCCCTTAACAAAAAAAGAAGTTTCATTTGATTTCCAATGCTTATGATGATGCAATTCTAGCTTCTCAATAAGGCTATTAATGCAATATTTTCGCTTAAGTAAACTATAATGATGTTCTTGTCTTCATAAAATGCAAAATGAATCTTTCACATATAGCACTTTAAATGAAAATTTTCACAATTCCAAACAAACCAGCGTCAATCAAATCCAAAGCATTATAAATGAAACTAAAAGCAACCTTTTCCCTGAATCAAACAACCCAAGCAAATAAATTCTTCAATTGAGAAACCAAGCAATGTAATCTATGCTTGAAAAGAGAAAAGAGACACTCGAAATAATAGAAGAAATGAGACTCTTTCACTTGTTCAATTGAAAAAAAAGCATCATAGTTACTCCTGGGTAGAAGAAGAGAGTCTGAGGATCAAGACACACTGGCACTGGAATGGGCGAAATTATGACTTTTCTTAACTCAGAGACTGGAGCGACTTTTGGGCCAAAAGTAGCACTGATCAGCACAACCGGCATGACTTTCAGGCTAAAGCTAGTGCTAATAGGCCTGGTCGGTGTGACTGTTTGGCCAAAAATAGTGTCGATCGAGGGATTCAAAGAAAAAAATTTAAAATAAAAAAGAACTTCACACAGGGCTAGACTTAACACATCAAAGGGTGGGCTAAACCAAGAAAGCACAAAAACCAAGCTAAATGAAGCTCTCTAGTCAGGGAGAAGATGGTCTAAACACCTTAGAGGGTAGAAATCATGAGAGAAAAACTCACTAGCCAAGATTGGGGAAAAACCTTAATCTTCACTTACAAGAATTGGCGTGACTGGCTAACTAACAACAAGTGCCAAGGCGAGGTCGGTGCAATTGTTTCTTAGCATATCACGTTGAACGGTGTGACTATGAGTTGATTAAACATGTTGAGTCACTAATTGGTTGGATCGCTACTTGTATACGGAAATCCACGAGATTTTCTTTGCATCTTTTCCAACAAAGATGTATGAGTGGATCGCTAGGTTGGCACACAACGAAGGAAGGTGTAGGCTCAAAAAACCAATAGTGTGGACTCCATAACTAGTGCAGAGACTAGAAGCCTCAGCAGATAAGATAGCATGAGCTATGGACCACTGGCTCAATTGAATAATAGGAGGATTTATCATTGAGTTCGCAGTGGACATGACCATCAGTTACAGCGAGGCAGAGCAACACTTTCTCCAAGGAACGTGAGGTAAGTATATTAAGTCTTTGAATACCCTAATTAAGATGTTGTTATGTGAAAAGAGGGTTATTTGGGACTCTGCAGAGCGGAAAGAGCTACTTAAGTGGAAGTAACGAAGGATTAGAAAACAATCCCTTAATTTCACCATCGCGGGAGAGTGAGGACGAGCTCACGAAGGTTTCTCTGAGAAGCGATGTCAGTTTGATAAGGCAGCGGATTCCGTGGTTACCACAACCCACACCGCCACTTGCTTCACCTCCCTCACCTCCATATCCACCCACTCCACCTCCACCACCTCCACAGTTCAATAGGATGTGTGTGATCAAACTACAATATTCAAAGGAGTAGGGAATGAGGATCCGAACCAATTCTGGTTCGTGGTAAGAGCAGTATGGGAAGCACAAGGTGTCACGAATGACAATATTAAGAAGGCTACATTGGTAAGCGTGCTACAGGATTGTGCTTTAACGTGGTACATCAAGCATTCTCACAACCACCCAAACACAGGGATAGCAGAGATCTAGAACACACTGAACAAAAAATTTAGCAGACCAAAGTCATAAACACAATCAATCATCGGGTTTAAAGAGATCACGATTCCCCCGATTGAGACTCCCTAGGATATGGATCAATGGCTGAAGGGTACAATCTATGAAGCAAAATTTACGTTGACCGATGCACAGCATTGTGCATGGTTTATAGCATCTCTAGCACCGCACTTGAGGATGGCGCTGTCACAGTAGAAACTTTATACCCAGGCCGAAGCGTTGGAAATGGGAATGAGATTACATGAGACCCCAATACGTGACCCTAGCTTGGGAGTTCAACAAATCCATCCGCAACTAAAGAATTTGTGTTTGGAAATGCAAAGCTTGAAGTAGGATAAGGTACTGCAGCCAAAGGCACGTGAGGAAGTATGGTGTATAAAATGCAAAGGCCAGGGCCATGACAAGGATCACTGCCTAGTGTTCGCGAACTACTTGGCAGGAAGAGGGCCAATGTCACTGAGACCAGAGGCGCAGGTAGGGCCAAGTATGGCACTCGCTTTATGGTGTGTGATCTATTAGATAGGAGGGAAACACACGATGGAAAAATGTCATTTGCTGCAGAAATATACACAGACACCCCAACAATTGTTTTATAATTTATACAGGTCGGTAAGCCATGATGAGTGCACTTGCCATAGTTATGAGCTAATGATGGATCGAAGCCCCACTTATAGGATGCGGACCAAAACACAAGCCCTCGACCCAGATGCAGGGATGGTGCACACTGGATTTTAGGGGCAAGGTCGAGGATGAGGAGGAATGGGACCAGGAATGGGCCGTGAACGGTTAATTTTTTACAATTGCGGAGGACCAGAGCACTATGCCCGTGATTGTACCAACCCAAAAAGGATATCTTGTTCATATTGTGCTCAGTTTGATCATGAAACAATAGATTGTCCTACTTTGATCACAAATATGTGTAAAAAAGGGGTATTCCAGCCTCCCCTGACTCAGCATATACAAATGATGAGGTCTGAGTAGCGCGAAGAGGACACAAATGTAAACATGATGCTCAGAAGCTGTACGACCATGGGAGAAGATATGGGGAAGCAGCCAGAAGAAAGTACATGGGTTAGCAAGGCTCTTGCAAAGGAACCTGAGTTTGACTTAGAACGCACAAAGGAGACATTCATGGAAGATAAGAAGAGCTTCACGGATGCCTCCACTTCAGGTAGTAAGGATCAACCAGAGCTAGGAATGGATCCTTCAATGCTCACTACCTTTCTAGAGACATGCATGAAATTTCTACGTGACAACAAGACAGTTAAGGGACTACAAGAGCTAATCACCAAGCATGCAGGGTCAGGAGAACCACGCATAGTCTGGAAATTGGGGAAGCATTCATTGTGCACTGGAAGGTCAATGAGGTTGACTGCACAGATTGGGGAATATGAAATGGATCAGGTGATCCTAGATCTGAGCTTAGGCGCAAATGTATTACTGAAGTAAACATGGGAATGCATGGGCAGGCCCATGTTACAATGGTCCCCTACTCAATTACTAATGGCGAACCAATAGAAGATTTTTCCCATGGGGAGGTTGCAAGGGATAACAGTTAATATTGAAGGCGCAAGTGCGCAGACAGATTTTGAAGTGATAGAGATTGTCGGTGACAGAAATACCTATCCCGCATTGTTAGGAATAGACTAGTCCACCAATATGAATGGAGTCATCAATCTGAAGAAGTGAGAAATGATCTTCAAGAAAAAGTCACTACGCATAGTAGTCCCTCTGGACCCAGCTGAAGGAGTGGATTACACTAAACCAATGTGGGATGACGATCTCGATTGTATTTACAAGATAACTGCATGAGACCAGGATTGGGTGAATCTGACTACAAATGGGAGGATCTCGTGGGAGCGCGAAAGCTCTTGCACTTCGAATTTAGATGAAGAAGTAGAGTGTTGGTAGAATCGATTGCACAAAGTGACAACGCTGAATTGCAACATGATGGTTAGATCACTGCGCTGTGTGACAACGGAAGCAAGAGAGCTACCAGCATATGATGGTTTGACAGAGGTGGATGAATTGCTGAGGAAATTCAAAAGCACCATACCGAAATAGTAGCGGTTCAGTGCGTTGAAATGGGCACTGCACGCAACACCCACACGATGATGGGGTACACATCAAGGAAATTTCGAGGACTAGTGCGAATGTAGAAGGATGATGCGCCAACGATTTGGGAAGTTGTAGCTGCAGTTAGAAGACAAATACGATGGACAAGATGACCCGCATATGCACCTTGTGAAATGGACCAAGGTCTAGGGGGAGAACCATAGCCCGAATGGGTACACTTATTCTACCATACCTTGGATGTCATACCCATGAACTGGTATACTGAGACAGAACTCTGACATGGTGCAGGCGAATGGGATGTCTTCCATGAGGGATATTTGTTAACATTCACATTTGAAGGCCGGTGGTTGGATACTGTTGACAGTGCGCTGCAAGTAGTAAAAGCCGCCATCTTCAAAATACCATAGGAGCTAGTGGAAATGCTACAACTAGTATGGGAAACCTAGTTAAGCAATGCTCTAGAATGTTATAACATGCAGGTGGAGGAGGATGATTACGACCCCCGAAATATTGATATTCCAGAAACCGAAGGTTGTCGCGAGGTTCAAGGACCATCAATTGAGGATCCCAACATCACCACACCACTAAAAACAAAGCAGGTAAACATTAGCACAAAAGCAAATCCAAAGTGTGTGACACTTGGGGACTATTGGGATAATGCTATGGTAGATAAGGTTGTTGAGTTACTTCACAAATACCAGGACTTGTTCTTGACCAAAATCACGAACTTAAAATGGATCATTGGCAACTTAGGGATGATGAGGATCACTCTGAAACTAGATATGGAGTCAGTTAAGTTGCGACCTTACCGCTTGAACACAAAGTATAAAGAAAAGGTTGCAATGAATTAGATAATATACTCATAGCTAGAATTATTGAACTAGTGGAAGAATCCGATTGGGTGAGTCCTATGGTAGTGAAAGAGAAAAAACAGAAAGGCGAAATAATAATATGCGTGGACCCTAAGAAGCTCAACGATGCTTGTGTTCACACTCCATTCCTGACACCATTCACAGATGAAGTATTGGAGAATGTTGGCGATCAGGAAGCTTACTCATTTACAGATGACTTCTCAAGGTACCATCAGATTAAGATCACGCTGAAAGATAGGAGCAAAAGAACCTTCGCAACAAAATGTTGGCGATCAGGAAGCTTACTCATTTATAGATGACTTCTCAAGGTACCATCAAATTAAGATCACGCTAAAAGATAGGAGCAAAAGAACCTTCGCAACAAAATGGGGCTGCTTTCAATACACTATTATGTCCTTTGGACTGAAGAACGCGCCAGCAATATTCTCGTGCATAGTGGTGGCGGCGTTCAAAGAATATATCCACAAGTTCTTGGAGGTCTATCTGGATGATTGGAACGTCTTCGGATTAGTTAAGCACCATGTAGCGAGCTTACAGTTGATGTTGGATACTTGCCACCGACACCAAATTGCACTGAACCTTAAAAAGTGCACCTTCGTTGTTCCCTTTGGAAACCTGCTAGGCCATGTGGTCTGTAAACAAGGCCAGATGGACCCTATGAAGATTGCTGTCATTTTGAATCTGGAAGCACCGCGCAGTGTCAAATAGTTATGTGCTACTTCGGGGCACACTGGATATTCTAGGAAGTTTATCAAGAGTTATGCCCAAATAACCGCATCGATGGAAAAGCTATTGAAAAAAGATGTGACATATTGTTGGAATGATGGTTGAATGAAGAGTTTGGATGTTCTAAATGGGAAACTGGCCTCCGTGCCAATTTTTGTCTTCTCGAAATGGGATGTGGAATTTCATGTACATGTTGATGCATCATGTATCGTGTTGGGAGCCGTACTCACACAGGAGGGTGCGGAGGGTGTGGATCACCTGATCATGTTTGCGAATCAAATATTGTCCAAAGCAGAAAAGAACAACTCGACCACCAAATGCGAGGGGTTGGCAATGGTGTATGTGTTGCAGAAATACCAACACTATTTACTTGGAAGACATTTCAAGATGTATACCGACCATTCCGCGTTGAAATACTTGGTGAACAAGCCTGTGTTGGGGGCCACATATGCAGATGGATCTTACTATTTCAAGAATATGATTTTGAGGTCATTTTCAAGCCGGGACACTTAAACGTAGAACTAAACCACTTGTCACGAATTATGAGGGGCCAAGAACCAACAAATTTGGAGGAGGGACTACCTGATGCACTACTCTTTGCAGTACGCATCATGGATGGACACTTCGAAGACACAATCCATTTTCTAACAATAGGGACTACATTGAAGGAGTACTCAGTCGAACAGAAGAAGGAATTGGTGGTACATGCAGCAGACTTTTCTATCATCACAAGGCACCTCTACAAGATGGGCAACGATGAGATATTGTGAAGATACATAACCGAATTTGAAAGAGGTCAAATCCTCATAGAAGCACGTGGGGGTGCTGCAAGAGGACACTATGTAGGACTCGCGACCACAAAAAATATTCTTCGTGCAGGGTTATGGTGGCCGACCCTACACCAGGATTCGAAATCACATTGTAAGGCCTGCGATATATGTCAAAGGATAGGAAAGCCATCACGAAGGGACGAGATGCCACTAAATCCCCAAATGACACTGCATCCATTTGAGAAATGGGAAATTGACTTTGTGGGCCCAATCAAACCTCAAGGAAAGATGGGTGTGTGCTACATCATCAAACCGACGGAGTACCTGACACAATGGGCAAGCGCAACCGGTCAAGGACTGCACGACTACCACAATTGCCAAGTTTATGTTCAAAAAAGTGTTGACACGATTTGGTTGCTCGAAAATCTTAATGAGAGATAGAAGAACACATTTCTTGAATGAAACCATTAGCGCACTCACAGAAGAGTTTCAGGTTTATCACCCGAAAAGTACACCGTACCACCCACAAGCTAATGGAACAGTAGAGGCATTCAATAAAACACTAGAGACTACGTTGACCAAAATATGTAATGCGCAGCGAAACGACTAGGACCTACACGTACCTACTATGTTATGGGCATACAGGACAATGTGAAAGAAATTGATAGGATAGACACCATTCTAGGTGGTCTATGGTACAGAAGTAGTCATGCCGATGGAATACATCATACCTAGTCTGCGAATAACAGCACTCATAGGCATAACGGACCGCGAAGCTCTGGAATAAAGGCTTGCGCAATTAGAAGAACTCAAGGAAGAACGATTTTTGGCTAGATTTCACTAGCAGGTACAAAAGTACCATGAGAAAGCTTGGCACGACCGCCATATCAATTTAGCACCTTCAAGGTAAATGATTTAGTGTTGTTGTATGACAGCAAGTTCAAGATATTTCCTGGAAAATTCAGAATGCACTGGTTGGGACCATATGTGGTAAAAGAGGTCACAGATGGAGGCACGGTCCAGCTAGTCAAACTTAATGGAGAAACCTTCCCAGGAAAAGTAAACGACAGTCATCTGAAGACCTACACGGGTGGGCCAGCTATCTGACTAACCGACCAAAGCACAGTCTTCACAACCCGAGGAGCTGGACAGGGCCATGGGACTATAAACACAAGAACTAGAAGACGGGACCAAAGAAGAGACTCAAGTTAGACGCAGATGATTTAGAAGCAGAAATGGAGCAGATCCAGCAGATGGCAGAATAGTGTGTTGCAGACCTTCGGGCAACACAGGCACAGTTGGAGGGGCTTCGTTCAATGATCGTCGCACTAGCAGAGTGACTCGGGACGAGTCACGATGATTATGTTGGGGGCGTTTTGGGTATGGGATCCCCTGCAGCAGGTTTTGGGGCTTAAAGCCCGAGTTTTGGTCAAATATGGTGTAAGACTTTGAGAATTGCGGGTGTGGAGTGTGAAGTCTAGGATGAGTCATAGGGTTTTCCACCCTAAAAAATATTGTAATGTAATGTAAAGTTGTGTCGTCCTACCCATGGTCCGCAGACCATGGGATTGTATAAATAGAGTGAGGCTCTAAGTGTAAAGATAGTTTTTAGCAAAGAAGTAGAGAATATATAGAATAGAAAAGGCATGGTTAGTGCATAGAACAGAAGTTGAAGTGTACTAGGTCGTAGTAGTAGGAAGAGGCTCTACAGATGAGTGCACAAAGGCCTAGTAGAGTCCGCAACTGAGTGAGCGGACCCCTGTAACTGAGTGCATAGGGCGGAGTTGGGTCTGTACTTGGGATTGAAAGATAATAAAGAGAAGTTTATTATGTGCATCTGCATTGGAATCCTTATGTTGATGTTATTCATTACCTTTACTCTATTTATTTACTGCATGCACTTGATGAATACTCGGATGAATGCTTATATGTGAATTTAATCTAAGTAATCAGCTAATAGAGATTAATTAATGAAGACCTAGGTAAATAACATGGGTCACTTTGCAGCTAGAACTGCACGAAGATAGTATCACAGGGAGCGGGGTACTCGTAGGTGCGCGTAGCGCAATAAGTGCGAAGTTTGGACCACATATCAATCACCTCATATCAGACATCCCCAGGGTGAGGAAACCTTGTTCCAACAGCCTCCCATACTACTTCGGGTGAGACCTTAGTCTGTGCTTAGCATACTGTTGCTGAAAGGGCCAGTAGTACTGGGATTTGCTTAGCTAAATCACTTCCTAACCTGGGTCAGGCCCCACTAAGCCAACAACGTTATCGTTATCCTCCGACAAAACCAAGTTCCGACACACTTCTACTATCATTCCATGATGGCCTCAACAATAATAGTTTTAAGTCTCTTCCCTTTAGGCTTCACACTAAACCAAATTCACACTTATCCCTCACACAACTAGAGAGCTACAACTATGAGTAGCTTTATGTTTACTCCAAACTTAATTAGCACTAGCACACCAACATTAACACTTCAACACCAACTTGTGCTTGGGAAAAAGGGAGGTTTATATAGCATGAATGGATGGGAGATGGATCCTCTTCGCATGGGAGAAGGTCTTATCTCTTGAGGTAGTTCCATCATTATAGGGGAAAGGAGTCCAAACTGACATCCTCGACCCCATCCGGCCAAACCATTTACCAGAATTCCGTTACAAAGCTTCTATAGCTAGAAGCTTCGACTCTTTATTTAAAAAACTTTCCATCAAAGGACTGGCATGACTGGAACAAAGCTCAGTCACTCTGGTCGGTGCTAGGGATAGTGTTAATCCCTGCATATCATTGCGAGGAGGAAAAGGGCCATTAACGCTAGTCTTGTAAACTGGGCAAAACAGAAGTTTTTGGGGAAACGGTGCAAAGGGGAATTGCTCTCCTCATGAAGAGGGGCACAATGGGAGTTTCTTCATGAAGTGTAAGCATGTAGGGTTCACTGTAGATGTCCTCCAGGATCAAGGAATGGGGAGTACAGGGACAGTGACAAAATGTCGTGTAAGAGGCCTCCATTTTCTTCAATTTCCATTATTTTTCCTTCAATTTCCTCCTCACATGCAACCTATGATCTTTCGCCTTCCTTTTCTCCTATTTTCCATTATTTTCATAAATAAGATGCCAATTAATGCCTCTTTTATTTTTCAATTCCTCTTTCATTTCCTTTACCAATTTCCTTAGCCATAATAAACCAAATGAACACCCACTAGGATTTGTTTCCCACCGTTTAGCTTGGGATAAGTGTCTCATGACCTTTGTCTTATTTTTTCCTTTATTGACTTTAATACATGAAATTTTAACTGTGGGGCTATTACAAACCCTTCCCCCTTAGGGGAACATTGTCCTCGGTGTTCTATGACACCTACAACTAGAAAAACAACTAAAAACCATAACATATTTCCCATGGATCTTTATAACTTAGCTTCATGCATTATTTACAATGAACAACCTGCTGAAAAGAAAAACCAACATGACAATCATTCTTATGACCTAAAAAATGATCACCTAGCCATTTGTAACTAGGTGGATCAAAATACACCATCTAGGATTAATTTTACCGTAGTAAAATCACTTTCACCATAGGAAATAATTTAGTGAAACGTTTTTATTAAATTATTTCTATTTAAAATCAAAAAAACCCATGAGAATAACTGAATCAACCACTAATTATTTAATTTTCTCTAGAAATAATTATTAAATCATTGATTTCATAATTGTTTCTAGAGAACATTAAATAAATAATGATTTATTCAATTATTCTCATGGGGTTTTTTAGTTTAAACGGAAATAATTTAATAAAAATAGTTTACTAATTATTTCCTATGGTGAAAGTGATCTTACTATGGTAAGATTAATCCTAAATGGTGTATTTTGATCCACCTAGTTAGAAATGGCTAGGTGATCAATTTTTATGTGATAACAACCATACCACTTATTGGAGCTTTATAAGACAATTCATTGTGGCATACGTAAATATGTACATATACCAAATCTCATTTTCCTTCACTAGAAAATAAAGAAGGATACATAGCCCAAATCTTATCTACCATCTCCCATGTAGTTTCATCA
Organism: Pinus taeda; assembly: GCA_000404065.3. Classification (NCBI taxonomy): domain Eukaryota; kingdom Viridiplantae; phylum Streptophyta; class Pinopsida; order Pinales; family Pinaceae; genus Pinus; species Pinus taeda. The sequence continues at coordinate 69,939 of APFE030177734.1, forward strand.
GGTCCAAAGTGCTTCCATTGTGCTTTAAATTTCACAATTGCTCAGTTCTAAAGCATGAGTTGTTTCCATTACAAAATGCACTAAGATTATGGTTGGGATTATCCTCCTATATCCACCTGTAATACAGACCAATCAATCACACCATCAAGATCGTTTACATATCTTATAAATAATGAAACATGGAAAACATCACGGGCTTTCATTATTGGAGGCAGTGCAAGTATGTAGGCCACTAGTCAAATCATCTCAAGGATATTGAACGACCCGAAATACCAAGGTGAGAACTTCTCACATGACCCAATCCTCAACAATCGGTTCTTGGGCTTGATGCACAAGTACATTTGTTCTTGAACCGAAAACTCCTTCAACAACCTTTGCTGATCTACATCACTCTTTTGTTTGTCTTGTGTTGCCTTTAGATTCTTCTTGATAACCTGCATTTCATGTTCCATATTTGCCAACATGTCCTATTATTAGTACCATTTTCAATGGATCACTCCAACTGATAAGAGTATTACAACTCTGGTCATACAGCCCCTTAAACGGAATCATCCTCAGTGACTCGTGATACCCATTTTTGCAAGCAAACTCAACCATTGGAAGATACTCTTCCCACTTCCCCTGTTGATGCATAACATACATTATTGACATGTCCTCAAGAATCATGTTGACCCTCTTTGTCTGTCCATGTTTCTATGGATGATAAGCTACACTAAAGGCTAACTCTATACCAAAACTTACAATTAACTCCTTCAAACCTAGAAGTAAACTTAGCATCTTTATCTGACACAATATTCATAGGAATACCATGAAATCTCACTATCTCTGTGATGAATACCTATGTTACATCACTAGTTGAATAATTATAGTTCATTGAAATGAAGTGCACTACCTTTGCAACCTGACACCCATAACCATGAAGGAATCATTTTGTGTATGTGTCCTCAGAAAACCTATAATTAAATCCATGGAAATGACCTCCCATTTCGACTTCGAAATTAGAATCGGCTCAAGTAATCCACCTAGACTCTTACACTCCACCTGTACTTGGTTACAATCCCAACATCTACTCACAAACTCTGCTACCTCTTTCTTTATATTCAATCAATAGTAGAAATTCTTCACATCTGTTATAGTCTTCGGATATCCTGGATGAACTGAATATGGCTTAGCATGAAATTACAGCAAGATAAACTTCTTGAGCTCATTGATGCCTACCACATAGATCCTTTCCCTAAATATAACCAAACCATCTACCATGAGATAATAATCCACATCATGTTCATTTGTGCCCTGCTGCTATAACCCATGCATAAGCTCCCTCTACCTATCATGCTATTGTCCTTCCTATAAGATCTAAGCTTATAAATATGTCCCATATGAACTCATAACTAGTATGTGATTTACTTGTATTCTTCAGATAAGAGCATCTACAACCCTTTTCTCTTTTCCCTTAATGTACCTGATCTCAAATTCAAACTCACTATGCATGGCCAACCACCTATCTTGTCTGGCATTCAAATTAGGTTGGTCAAATGGCTATCTCAATCCATCGTGATCACTCGTCAAGATGAACCTCTTACCAAGAAGATAGTGCCTCCACATCTTCAATGCATGAATGATCATTACTAACTCAAGATCATGTGTCACATAATCCTCCTCGTGTTCATTCACTTTCCTTGATTTGTAGCATACCACTTGTCCCTCCTACATTAGGACTCCACCAAGTCTTCTCTTGAAAGCATCAGTACATACCACACTCTTTATCCAAAACTGCAAGCTTGATAATTAGAGAATTTGTAAGCAACTGCTTCAACTACTCAAAACTCAATGCACATTCATCTATCCATTCAAATTTATTTCCTTTCCTCTGTAGTGATGTAACAACATAGGAAATCTATGAACAATTCTTGATGAATCTCCTGTAGTAACCTACTAACACAATGAATGATCTAACCTCATCCACATTCCTACGAGTTTCCCATTCCATAATAGCTCTTATCTTTTCCTAATCCACTTCTATGCCTTGGAAACTACATGCCCCAAATAATGAACTTATGTTTGAAAGAAACTAAACTTACTAAGCTTGGCATACAACTGACGTTCTCTTAGCAATCTCAACATTATTTCTAACTATTCAGCATGTTCTTCCTCATTCTTAGAATATATCAATATATCATCAATGAATACAATAAAAAACTTGTCTAGATAAGGACACAACACATTTTTCATCAAACACATGAAAGTAATTGGAGAATTATTCAAACCAAAAGGGACTACAACAAACTCACAATGCCCATACTCGGTGAGGAAAGCAATATTGTAAATGTCCAATTTCTTGATACATACATGATGATATCCTAATCTCAAATCAATCGTAGAGAACATTGTTTCTCCCTTCAACTTGTTACATCATCGATCCTCGACAATAGATACATATTCTTGATGGTTACCTTGTTCAACTGCCTGTAATCAATGCAAAAACTAAGAGTACCATTCCTCTTCTTCACAAAAAACACTCTGGTGCACCCCACGGAGACACACTTGGCCTTATGTATCTCATGTCAAGAATTTCCTTGCACTACAACTCCAATTCCAATAGCTCTAGTGTTCTCATCCTATAAGGTGCCTTTGACACTAGTGTTTCCCCTCGTACCAACTCAATATAAAGCTCCACTTACCTATGAGGAAACAACTCTTTAATATCTACTGGAAACATGTTCTGAAATTTCTACAAGACCATGTACCTATTCAAGAATTTTGCATCCTCAACATCCTTAACTTTATCACTAGATATATGAACTACAAATAACAAACATCCTTTCGTGTGACTATGCTTCACCTGCATAGATGTAACCATTCTTACTAATGTTGACTTCTTCTTACCCTACAAGATTATATGTTCTCCACTATCATCCAAGCACTCAATGGCATTCTCATAAAAATCCACCTTAGTCCTGTGAAGATACAACCAATCCATACCCAGAAGAACACTATGTAAACTCAATGGAAGTACATTCAAATGTGTTTATGTAGGCATACCATTCAATTCTAATGCATACATTATTACCCAATGATGAACTCTTTTCTTATTACATGTAGCGAAGTGTACCAACCAAGACTCTGTGTGATCTTATTTTCTCAAACCACACTTATCCACCTGGTCAGGATTAACATAACTATAATTAAATCCATATTCAATCAAAGTAGAAACTAATTGATCACAAATTTTACCATCCATCTCGATAATATATGTTTGATAATCTGCCTTCATATTATCCAATGCTGCATAGATCCAAGAAATACTTTGTCCAACATCCCCAACTGTTTGTGCTTGCTACGTACTATAGATCTAAGACCTACCACCCCGATACGATGGGAAATCCTTCTTGAGATGCTCCTTGCCACATATCCAACACTACAATTGTCCCCTACCACCACCTGTATTATGCTACTCTACAAGCTATGACCCATGTCCCTTCTCAACTGCATTAAACTTCTTGTAAGGAACAACATTCTATTTCTCACCTGCATCCTGAGGTCTTGTTCACTTCTATGGCCATTTAACTTTGGTCTTGTATTTTCCTTTCCACCCCTACTAAGACACTATCTTACACTTGGATTGCTCATAATAGTGCTTCAATTTCCCAATGAATTCTTCCAGCGATTGAGGCTCATCATACTCAATATTCTCCTTAAATGTTATATGTAATCCATTGAAAAATATATGAACTTTCACTTTTGTATCCTTAAGATATGATACATACCTCAGTAACTCTAGGAACTTAGTCGTGTACTCCTCATTTGTCATCGATCCCATCTTCATCTCATGAAACTCCTTGGATTTACTATCATAGTACCTTTCTGACAAGTACTTCTCCCTGAAAAGTCTTTTGAATTCATTCCAACTTAACTCCTTTGTCCTGATGTCTCTTACATGCTTCACATATTCCCACCAGATGTATGATTTCCCATTGAGGCTAAAAGTAACTATCCTAACCTTGATGTTCTTGGTGTAATCATACAACTAAAAAAAAAATCATCCCAAGAAACCATGCCTCTACATCTTTCAGTTTCTTTAAATGTCAGTCAAATGTAGGTGGCATCGATTTTTTGAATTCATGTAAAAACTATTCCCTGTCTATCCTCCTATAAGGATGATACCGATGATGACCATGATTCTTGTATGAATCAAAACTATAGTAAAGCCAATGTCCAATTCCTATCTTATAAGGTATATCCATATTTTCCATCTTTGACTGTGTCATCTCTATTTGACCTGTGCCCACCATGATACCTGCTACCATATGATCCACTAGTCGTTTCCTCCAATTCACGAGTGATCCTAAGCGATGTCTGTCTCTCCAAGTCTAACAAACTTTGAAGGATAATTGCATTGACCTCTCCTTGTTTCTCTTGTGCCCTGGAAAGACTCTCTTGTGACTGAATGATTATGTCACTATATTCTTTGCAACTTCTTATTTTTGGCTTCAAACTACTCAAAATTTCTGCTATGTCAAGAGAGTACCCATCACCATGTTGCTCATATCATCTGTAGGGAGAGTCTTATGAACTATAATCAATATTTTGTCTAGTCCTTTTGACATTCTCCTTCCTGCAAGTATACCATGTAAGATAAACCAAATATAAGCATAACCAACATACCTCAGTATAGTTCAAGGGAGCATATCTCGTCTACAAAATTAACTAGATTAGCATGATACATGTATAATCATAACAATATATCAACCTCATGCATGAAAATACCAACTACATATTATGACCTCATGCACGATAGCCATGACCATAAAAATGCATGCATAACAAAAATATAGATAGTGGCATGCATAACAAATACATATACAACCGGCATGCATTCATGACAAACACATTCCACTCATCCAATCCAAGTGTTGAACCTGTGAACTCTACTGCCACTCTGTAACACCCTACTCCCACACTAACCCAAGTTCACTAGTCCAACAGGATAAATATGTGATGAATAGTTACTATTATATGACTCAACCTCCTAGGTACAGTTAAGTAAGTGGAATTGAAATACTAAAAACCTTGTTGTACTTCCCCAGGAGCTATAAGACCCCAAGAAGGAAAACAACCACTCCAGGTGTCATAACACTAAGTTAACATGATTTTTTACTAACCTAGACTTTCAGTCACATGCATAACAAGGAAAATCATTGACTTTGTCCTCCAGTTTCATGGATAACCTTTCCTCCCAACAACTGTAGTCTAATTTACCCAATTTTGTGCATGGGACCCAGAGATCTGAGCCACTTTTTTAGGGTTAGGATCCAGACCTATGCCTAGAACTTGATAGAACTTTCCAAAATCATGAATGACATAAGTACAAAGCCATTAATACAAACTTAGATAATAACTAGACCTAACAAGGCCTAACCTTGAGAGACATTTCATCAAACACATTGTGAACATGTAATCTGCAAGTTATAAATGCATATATGAACATAGAGGTCTCACATTTATCTAAAAATCATCAAGAAGGTTTGATTCCCTCTCACAATAGCAGTGATAACATCTATCATGTCATGCATTCATTAATCATTCATTTACTAATCAAAACAAGATGAGATTCATAACTAAAGTTTTTCATAAAACCATGCTTATAACCATCATATAACTAGAATAATAACAATTATAGAAAAACCATCAAATCCACATTATAACAAGTATAATACTAATAAAATACAAGAGTAAAAGATTTCTTATTAACATATGAAAAAGCCAACCAAGTTAGGGACTTCCACGTACCACCCAACCATAGATTAGGTTGAACCAAGTCTTTCTTTCATCCAATCAGCTTCGTGCCATATTCCAAGCATGAATGTGGGACTCACAAAAAAATAGTTAGGGTTTCCTCAAGATTTACAACACATCCTGCCATTACCAGTCAAGAGATTTATAGGCCCTAATTAAGCACCTACCCAACGAGGTTTTACAGTAATCCAACCATTATTGTTCAAGGGATTCTTAGGCCCAACCAAAGGAACATACACTACCAGGCTTTACCGTAATCCCACTAAAACCAGTCAAGGGTTCATTATGCCCTATACAGGCATGGGTACCTCTAGATTTCATTACCAATACCTTGAGGAATTTTCTCGTCTCCACCTTATTTGCTTTAATGTGTATCCCATAATTAACATCATGGGATTTCTAGGATCTTGGGAATTTTCTTAAGACCACTTCACTCAGTTCTGAAACCATCCGGAATTCAAAGCTCAACCAATGAAAGGAACCCATCATACCATGGCTCTCCAAAAATCACAAGGCAAAGCTGAAACCACTGTCACACCTGGAAAATCCCATGCCAATCATAGCTAGAGAACTAAATACGCACAAACATATATCATGCATGCCAAAACTAGAAAGGAAATCATATATGCAACTTGATACCTGCAACTAATCCGATTGTAACCACTTGATCCAACTCTTCTTTGCTTGATCTTCACTTCCCTTTTCTTTCTTGTCCTTCTTTTGCTTTCCTTTCTCCAATGCTAGAGTGCTAGAAGAATTCTCTAAGTGTCCAAGAGTATAAGAGAATAGAGAAAAGAGAGAGAGAACTCCAAAACTGAACTGACAAAAGGTTGTGAATTGATCCTTAGAAGCCTTTTTATCATTGAGGCCTCTATTTTCTTCAATTTCCATTATTGTTCCTTCAATTTCCTTCTCACATGCAACCTGTGACCTTCTGCCTTCCTTTTCACCTGTTTTTCATTATTTTCATAAATAAAATGCAATTTAATGCCTCTTTTCCTTTTCAATTTCTTTGTCATTTCCTTTTCCAATTTCCTTAGCCATAATAAACCAAATGCACACCCTCTAGGATGTTTTGTACAACATTCAACTTGGAATAAGTGTCCCATGATCAGCGTCTTAGTTTTCCTTTACTAATTTTATTACATCAATTTTTAACTCGGGGCCGTTACAAACATAGGTAATTGAAATTGAATAGATCCATTTCTATCAACAATAACACAATTTTAGGTACCCAAAGCTATTTTTTGAAATCATTGCTCTTGTCATAATTTTGGGTATAAGTGTGTTAACTATAAAGCCAATAGGTATGATAGAAATGAATATTTTAGATCTAGTTATTTTCCAAATTCTAGATCTAATTACTCTTGTGTTGGAAAGAGAAATTCCCCCCCCCCCGCCCCCCCATGAATAAGAATGAATGCTTCAATTATAACAACTTTGGACACAAATCTATTGAATGTAGAAGTAGATTCTTTAAACCTCCTAGGAAGTAGATGCTTGAGCAAACTACACATCAAGGAAGCATAAATAAATGGAAACAAAAAGCAGATAGGTCTGAAGACCATCGATTTTCATTATATGCCTATGATCAAGAAGGGAAATGGTATTTTGACAATGGGTTTTCAAAAGAACATGGTATTTGGACAATGGATTTTCAAAATAACATGACTCGAGACAAAATTAAATTCTTATTTCTAAGAGAATATAGGAAATGAAGTGTCATATTTGGAAATAATGCACCATGACAAATAAAAGGAATATGAATTGTTATCTTAGATGAGGTGACCAAAGCTCACAACTTCTTCTATTTTGATGGCCTAAAGCACAATATCCTAAGTGTGAGAAAAATGTGTGATCATGGCTAAGATGTAACATTTCATTCTAAAGATTGTGAAATAGGGAAGTTGAGAATGGAAAATTAGTAGGAAAAGAAATCATGGCTCCAACTAATGTGTATGTCTTTGATGATTCTAGAGTAAATTGTTTCTTTAGCAATATAGACAAAACCTATCTATGGAACAAAAGAATAGGTCTAGTGAAATTTAATAATTTAGTGAAAATTAGCAAGACAAAGGAAGTAAGAAGCATACTAAAGAGGAAAAATCCATATAGATCCATGTGTAAATCAAGCCAATTTGGAAAGAAGGAAAGTGTACATTTTAAAATAAAAGAGCATTCATCATCTAGAACCCTAGAGATAGTTCACGCTGATATTTGTGGCCCTACAAGAACACAGAGCCCAAGACGAGAGAAATGTTTCCTTATGTTCATTGATAACTATACCAAAGAAACTTCAATCATGTTTCTTAAAGAAAAATCATAATCTCTCAGCAAGTTCAAATTTTTCAAGGCATAAGTTGAAAATGAAAATGACATGAAAATCAAGTGTCTAAGATCAGTTAGAGGAGGACAATTATCCTTTAATGAATTTGAGAAATTATGTGAAGAGAATGGGATCATAAATAGCACTTAGTGACCAAAACTACATAGCAGAGTGGAGTAGTGGAAAGAAAGAACAAAGTAGTTAAAGAAACGGCAAGAGAAATGATGAATGAAGATAAAGTGGCAAGTATTTTGTGGGGAGAAGCAACTCAAACTGTTGTGTATCTATGAAACAGAATTCTTCTTAGATCAAAAGGTGACAAAGCCCCTTACAAGTATGGAAAGGAAGACCAAATTTAGTAAAACACTTCAAAGTCTTTGGAAGCAAATTTGACATAAAGAGGAATTATGACAAACTAGGTAAATTTGACTCTCAAGAAGATGAAGGTATTTTCATTGGGTATTCATTTAAAATCAAACTCTACAAGTGCTATAACAAGAGAACTAAGAAGATAGTGTAATGCATTGATGTTAGGGTAGATGAATCTATACCACATTTAGCAAAATCACAGGAAAATGAAAAATAATATGATGGAGAGTGTCTTTAAATAATATGCAGAACAAGAGGAGCTATTTGAAGAAGAAGAAGAGGAAGAAGAAGAAAGGACCCATCAAAAGTATAAAACTCCATCTAGTGATGTATAAAAGCAACATCATAAAACTCAAATAATTAGAGATAACAAATTAGGGGTTCATATAAGAAGAAAATTCATAGGAAGTCCTAGACAGGAAAATCTTGCTCTGTTATCTCAAATGGAACCCAAAATTTTCAATCAAACAAGTGAAGATAAAACACTAGATAAAGGAAATCAACAATGTAAACTTCGAAATAGGAACTATACCGATTACCCATCTTTTGAAGTAGCCAAAAAGTCAACCAATTTGAAAAGTGTTGATTCAGAATACACCTTTTTTCTTTTGGAGCATATTTTTAACATTTTTAAATTTTTTATGCACCAAATATAAACAATTTTTTTTAAATGTTGGTGATTTTCATGCTGATTTTGAAAAGTGTTGATGCAACATCAACCACTTCTTTTATAGGGTTTATTTCTAACACTTTAAATTTTCTGATGTATTAATTGTGGATAAAAAAATTTAAATGTTGGTGATTTTCATGCGGATTTTGAAAAACATCAACAATTTTTAAGGCATTTTTTGACACTTCAAATTTTGTTATATCCTAAGTATACATAATAATTTTAAATGTTGATTATTTAACCATTTTCCAAGTTGTCTTATTCATTTTCATGTACTTCGACCTAAGATATTTGTTTTTCAAGGGTTTTCCAAATTTTTGTTTTTTGTTTTCCTTGCGATGTTTTTTCATAATGATATTTTTAATTTTTTGGCAAAGTTAAAAAAATAATAATAAAATTAATATTGTGAGGTTAGGATTTTTTTTATATTTATATATCATTAATTAATATTTCCATACACATAAAAAAATTGTTACTAGAAAATTATAGTTTTGAAACTCGATTAAAAATACACATTTTTCCATATAGATATATAATTAAAAAAACACTTATTTGAGGAAGATTTCACTAAAGTGACATGTAAAACAAATATTTTTATAGAAAAAGTAAATAATTTTTTTTTGGAAAATAACAAATTTATGATTTTTATATAAAAAATGTTTACATTTGAGAAAAATATCAAAAAAAATGATTTAAGATAAAAAACTGAGTAAAAATAACAAGAATAAAAAAATCAATTAAATTATAGAAAAAAAATCATTAAAAATAACAAACATAAAATTAAAATAATTAAAAGTTTAAAAATTTAAATTAAAAAAAAAAGAATTAAAAAAAATACATTAAGTAAGAAAAATACATTTAAAAAAGTGAAAATTAGAAACTTAAAAAAAAAAAAAATCGGGTAAAAATCACATCAGAGAATTTTTGCCAATGTGTTTCAAACCATCCAGTGTGGTTCATCATGATGATAAGATGAAGAGGTAGATCATGGCACCATTTTAAATATATATCGATGTAGAGACTCTTAGTTCATTAAATGGCTTTAATAAACGGCTAGCTCAAGAATAATATTATTTAATTTATAGCATTAATTATTAGGAACCAATTATATTAGATAAAATCAAGAAATAGGTAAAGGTTCGGAATACAAAGAATAAAAAGAATAAAATATTCAAAATCAAATCTCAAACAAGGAGCAAAGTCAAAAATAGAAACCATAATAAAGAGTTATTTTATAAATAATATTATTTAATTTGTAACATTAATTATTAGGATTATAAGAAATAGATTAAGGCTTGAAATGAATAAAGACAAGGAAGAATCAATCAAAACCAAGGAGCGCAATCAAAAATGACAAAACAAGTCAAGACCCAATCAATAAAATGGAGTCAAGACCATAATAATAATTAAAAAAATTATTAATTTTTTTTTGAAGATATAATAAATAAAATCAAAATACAAAAGACTAACAAATCAAGATCAACCATAAAATAAGGTTCTAAGGTTGTACACATAAATCAAGGAGACAAGAAAAAGTAAAAAAAAAAAATTACTTAAAGAAGCTAACAAGACGTTATCCCTTGCTCATGTGGGACTCCCTACATAGGTGAGATAGGTCACTCTATTAATCAAAGGATTCATGAACATGCTGTTGACCTCATGCATGGTAGGATGCGCTCCTCTGCCTTGGCATAACATGCAAAAAAAACTAAGCATGATATCTACATTGACAAGGCCCAAGTCATTGCCAAGGTTAGTCATTTCCACCATCGGAAATTCAGGGAGGCCTTAGAAATCGAAAAAGCGCCCACTAATTTGAACAAAGATGATGGTTGGAATATTAGATGAAGTTGGGTCCCGAGCATGTCCTCCTAATAATTATCAATTTTTATTTTCTTTTCTATGTAGATATCTTTATCTTGTTTTTTTCGTTTCTTCCATTGATAATTGGTTTTTAATCAATTATGTTTTATTTTCTTGATCATTCTTGGCTCTCTTAATTATTTTATATTCCTAGCTTCTTTAAGTATTTTTTTTTACTTTTTCCTGGCTCCTTGATTTACATTTAGGGCATAAGCCCCTTATCTTATGGTTGAACCAAATTCATTAGTCTTTCGTATTTTTATTTTATTTATTATATCTTCAAAAAATTAATAATTTATTTATTTATTATTAGGGTCTTCACTCCATTTTATAATTGGGTCTTGACTCTTTTTGTCATTTTGATTGGCTCCTTGGTTTTGATCAATTCTTCTTTATATTTATTGATTTCAACCCTTAATCTATTTCTTATAATCCTAATAATTAATGTTACAAATTAAATAATATTATTTATAAAATAGTTGTTTATTATGGTTGTTATTTTTGACTTTGCTCCTTGTGTGAGATTTTACTTTGAATATTTGATTATTTTATTCTTTATCAAGTTCCCTTTAGTGAGACATTTTGGAAGCTTTCCTTGTGGGTATTTTCGGTCTACTTTCTCTAAAATCTGCGGGAATTTATTGAAATCACAAGCTTGTTGGGTAACCCCTGCACAATCAAAGTGCCCTAGGGGTTTTTTAGGGTGTTGAATCCATATATACAGTAAAAAAACCACTTTAAATAACACATCAAGAATTACCTCAAATTTTTCCATCGGATTTCGTCACTGGAAAGTCCAAAAAGTCGCACTAAAGACAATTTCATTCTTTATATTTTGAACCTTTACCTATTTCTTTATTTTATCTAATATAATTGCTTCCTAATAATTAATGCTATAAATTAAATAATATTATTCTTGGTCTATTCATTAATTATAGTCGTTTTATGAATGAAGTGTCTCTACATCGATATCTATTTAAGTTCATGTCATGATTTGCCTCTTCATCTTGTCTTGGCGATGAACCACACTAGATGGTTCAAAACGTGTGGGCAAAAATTCTTCAATGTGATTTTTACCAATTTTATTTTTTAATTCAATATGGATCATAGAAGCCTAATTTGAGAAATTAAAAATTTCAACTAAAACATTTTATATATATTATATATATATATATTTATTATAAAAAACATTTAAAACAATTAAAAAAAAATAAAATCATTTACAAAGAAAAAAGATTGTGGACCCTCAGGCCCCTGGGCACGACTCAGAATTGACCGAGCCATGCTAGGGTACCGAGGGGCCTCATCCCTGGGCATATTGATCCCATACGCCCGAGGTCAAGGCCCCTTAGGCCCCTGCGCAGGGCTTGGCATATTCTTGGAATAGGTCGAGCCCCACCCAAGGGTCTGAGGGGCCTCAACCCTGGGCGGGTGGACCTCATGTGAACCCACTGGTCTAGGGCCGAGGCCCCATGGGCCCCTAAATTGGATGAGCCCCGCCCTAGGGGCTTAAGGAGCCTTGACCCTAGGCGGGTGGGCTCGTGTGAGGTCTACTCGCCCAGGGCCAAGGCCTCAATCATCCGAGCACTGCCCAGGGGCCCGAGGAGCCTCGGCCCTAGGCATGTGGCCTCATGTGAGCTCCACCCACCAAGGTCTAAGGTCCCTCGGGCCCCTAGGCGGGGATCGGTCGATTCTACGAATCGGCCAAGCCCCTCTCAGCAGCTTGAGGGGCCTCGGCCCTGGGCAGGTGGAGCTTGTGTGAACCCACCCGCTAGGGGCCGAGGCCCCTCGCGCCCCTAGGCGAGGCTTGGCCACTTCATGGAATCGATCGAGCCCTACCCAGGGGCACGATCAACCTTAGCTCTCAGCAGGTGGGCTCGTATGACCTCTAACGACCTAGGGTCAAGGCCCCTAAGGCCCTTACGTGGGGCTCGGCCAATTCTCGGGATCAACCGAGCCCCACCCAAGGGCTCAAGGGGCCTCAACCCTGGGCATATGTACTCCATATGCCCAATGTTCAGGCCCCTCGGACCCCTGAGCGACCTCATCTAAATCTAGGAATCGGATGAGGCCGCCCAAGGGCCCAAGGGGCATCAAATTTTATTTTATTCTATTTTATTCAAAAATTTATGTATATATTCTTTATAATTGTTTTTATTTTTTATTTTTTTATGTTTTTATTTTATTTTTTTATTTCTTAACATTTTTAAAATTTATGTTTTGTAAATTTTTTGGTATTCTTTTCTTATTTTTTATAATTTTTTTTTATTTTTAATATTTGAATGTTCCTTTTTATCATTTCTCTTTTATATCGTTCGTTTGTTTATATTTTTTAATGATTTTTTTTTCAACATGTTTTTTAACGTGTTTTTTTAATAATTGATTTATTTAATTATTTTTTGCTTTTTATTTTGTTTGTTTTTTAATTCTCCACTTTTTTCCCTTTTTTTTTTATTTATTTTTTTTTTTAAATGTTTTTTTTTTTATTTCTTTATTTTATAACTTATATTTATTTCTCTCTTTTTTCTTTTCTTTTTTAAAGATTTTATTTTTTTTGTCTTGTCTTGTGTTCTAATATATATCTTTTTTTGTGTTCTAATATATATCTTTATTTACTTGTTATTATTTTTTTAAACTTTTGTTTTTTGTTTTTTTCTTTTTTTTGTTTTTACATTGTTTTAATTTTTGTTTTCTTTTGTAATTTTTCAATTTTTTTGGAAATTTTAAGGTTTGATAATTTATCTTTAACACCATTATTTAAAAATGTTGAAAATTTATCCTTAAAAAAGGCGTTATTCCAACATTAATAATTTTCATTTTCAGGTTGTTTTTTGCACAAAAAAAATTGGTTTTCACTGCCATTTTTAAAAAATGTTGAAAATTTACCCAGGTAAAAAAATTGTTATTCTATCATCAACATTTTTCATTTTCAAGCTGTTTTTCATGGTTTTGGGGCATTTTTCGCTGGAGTTCTCGTTTTGAGTTTACAATTCCCATCTCAAAGTTTACATTGCTAATTAATGAATAGTTAGATCAAATAGAGAAAAACAACACTTGGGAATTGGTCCCTAGACCAAAAGTTAAAAATATCATCGATACCAAGTGATTGTTTAAGAATAATCTAAATGAAGATGAGGAGGTAGTAATAAACAAAGTCAAATTGATGTGTAAAGGATATGCATAGATAGAAGGTATCAATTGATTTCGATGAAACATTTTCTGCTATAGCTAGATTAGAAGCTATTAGAATAATGGTTTGCAGATTTCTGTGGTGTTATTTTTGAGGTTTAGAATTCGGATATTCCATAGTCTTTATTTTATGTTGTCTGCATTTCGAGTCTAGAACAAGACTCATTGTCAGGACTAATTTACAACGAAGAGAAACGCGAGTTATAAATATGATCAAGGATATAATCGTGACACTGCTTAAGGATGGCGAGATCGAATTCCTTTCTTTGTATCCTAACCCTTGTCTTTTCAAGATCACAGACCTCCTTCCAGGTTTCCCCTCTGTATAGGGTAATAATAATGGTTTGCAGATTTCTATGGTGTGGTTTTTGAGGTTCAGAATTCAAATATTGCACAATCTTCATTTTATGTTGCCAATGTTTCAAGACTAGAACAAGACTCATCATTAGGACTGATTTACAAAGAAGAGAAACTCGAGTTATAAATATGACAAGGATATAATCGTGGCATTGCTTAAGGAAGGCTAGATCAGATTCCCTTCTTTGTATCTTAACCCTTGTCTTTTTGAGATCACGTACCTCCTTCCAGGTTTCCCCTCCTTACAGGGTAACAATAATGGTTTGCAGATTTCTGTGGTGTGGTTTTTAAGGTTTAGCACAGTCCTCGTTTTATGTTGTCTACGTTTCGAGTCTAGAACAAGACTCATCATCAGGACTGATTTATAAAGAAGAGAAACGTGAGTTATAAATATGACCAAGGATAAATCGCGGCACTGCTTAAGGAAGGCTAGATCGGATTCCTTTCTTTGTATCTTCACCCTTGTCTTTTCGAGATCATAGACCTCCTTCGAGGTTTCCCCTCCGTACAGGGTAAGAATAATGGTTTGTAGATTTCTATGGTGTGGTTTTTGAGGTTCAAAATATGGATATTCCACAATATTCATTTTATGTTGTCTACATTTCGATTCTAGAACAAGACTCATCATCAGGACTGATTTACAAAAAAGGGAAACGCGAGTTATAAATATGATCAAGGATATAATTGCAGCACTGCTTAAGGAAGGCTAGATTGAATTCCCTTATTTGTAACTTAACCTTTGTCTTTTCGAGATCATGGACCTCCTTCTAGGTTTCCCCTCTGTACAAGGTAACAATAATGGTTTGCAGATTTTTGTGGTGTGGCTTTTGAGGTTCAAAATTCGAATATTCCACAGTCTTCATTTTATGTTGTGTATGTTTCGAGTCTAGAACAAGACTCATTGTCAGGGCTAATTTTACAAAGAAGAGAAACATGAGTTATAAGTGTGATCAAGGATATAATCCTGGCACTTCTTAAGGAAGGCTAGATTGAATTCCCTTCTTTGTATCTTAACCCTTACCTTTTCAAGATCATGGACCTCCTTCCAAGCTTCCCCTCCGTACAAGGTAATAATAATGGTTTGCAGATTTCTGTGGTGTGATTTTTGAGGTTTAGAATTCATATATTCCACAGTCTTCATTTTATGTTGTCTACTTTTCGAGTCTAGAACAAGACTCATCATCAGGACTGCTTTACAAAGAAGAAAAATGTGAGTTATAAATATGATCAAGGATATAATCATATCACTGCTTAAGAAAGGCTAGATTGGATTCCCTTCTTTGTATCTTAACCCTTGTCTTTTCAAGATCACAGACCTCCTGCCAGGTTTCCCTTGTAGCTATTAGAATGTTTCTAGCATTTGTAAGTCATAGAAATTTTAAAGTCTATCAAATGGACGTAAAGTAAGCATTTATTAATGGTGAACTAGAGGAGGAAGTATACATTGAACATTCATAGGGATTTGATCTATCTCAAGATTTGATTCAAGTTTGTAGGTGAAAGAAATAATTGTATGGGTTAAACGAGCCCCAAGAGATTGGTAAGCGATATTGGAAAAATATATATAACCACCACGGTTTTAAATGAGTAACAACAAGCAACAACTTGTACATTAAATCTGATAATCAAGATATGCTAGTCATTGTTGTGTATGTAGATGACATCAGTTTTGGAAGTGACCTAGAACAAATGGTCAATAATTGGTTGAGGAAATGTAGAAGGAATTTGAGATTTCCATGTTCGATGAAATATCATTTTTCCTTGGCTTAAAAATATCTCAATTAAACAAAATTATTTTCATTTCCCAATTCAAATATCTAAAAGAAATTTTGAAAAAGTTTGGTATGGAAGAGTGCAAACCTGTCAACACACCAATGGTAATTAGATGTCAATTAAAATGATTGTGAGTCCCCTAATGGAAATAAAACTAAATACAGTTCAATGATGGGAATTATTCTATATCTAACTTATTCAACGCCTTCTATTATGTAATCCATTGGTTTGGTTGCTAGATTTCAGCCTAACTCGAGGAGATCCATGTGAATATAGTAAAAAGGATCTTCAAATATCTACCAAGAACAATTGATTACGGTCCATGGTATGGAAGTAGAAAATATTTCAATTTAAGATCATATATTGATGCAGATATGATAATTAACATTGATGAAAGGAAGAGCACAAGTGGTGCAAAATTATTTTTGGGAACTATGTGGTGCCTGGGTAAGCAAGAAACAAAACTCCATTTCCTCGTCTATAAGTGAAGTTGAGTATATAGTAGCAACTACTTGTTGTACTCATATCCTTTGGATGAATAAAACACTCAAGGATATCAAGGTTAAATATGATGCTTTTGTTCCCATCATTTTTAATAATGTTAAAATTTCTGTTTTTCCACCCCGGTTTTCAGTTTCTCCTTATTTCTCCCATGTAGTTAAATGCCCTTTCCCATAACCATACATTCAACAAGCTGGAAAAAATAAATTTTGCTGAAAACAAATTCTGGAAAATTTACAGAATGCTGGAAATTGCAGAAATAAAAATCAGCAGTAATAAACAGCCATTAAAACACATTAAAACACTGATATTTTTGGTCAATGTGACCCTGGAAAAACCCCCTACAACTCTTGGGAAAACCAGTTTGAGAGCTCTTCTTTATTTCTGAAAAATGTCTTTTTACAACAAGAAAATTTCAGCAAAAATTACAGCAAAATAATTTTTTTCAGCAAGCAAACTTATCCGTTTTCAGCCCAACGGACCACCTGGAAACTTCTCAGTTTTCAGCAAAAAATCAACTTTTTTCTGCTTGTTCTTGCTGCTGTTTTGCTTGTCTTTCTGCTGTTCTGATTTTGCTGAAGAGCTCCCTGGTATGTGTGCCAAACTGCTGCCTCTTTCTCCTTCTTGTTCAGAAATCTCCCTTGCTCTCTTGCTCCCCTTTTCCCAATCTGCTCATGAAAGAATGAATGATCTTTTCCTCTTTTTCCTCCTTTAATATAACTCCAAGTGACTTTTGGCTGATCCAAGTGACTTTTGGGTGATCTCTAAATCCAATGGCTGAAATAGATTTAGATCAATGGCTGAGATTAAATGCACATTTAAATCTCACTTTCTATCTTTTAATTCACCCACTTTAATAAAGACCCACTTAGTCATTTATTTCCAAAGTCACTTTTCCTTTCTAATTTTTCATTGACTTTATAAAAGTCACTTTAAAATTAGACTTAGTAAATTTATCACTTAAAGTCACTTTTAAATTAGATTTTAACTTTATAAAAATTATAAAGTCACTTTAGGAGAAAAATTAAAATCTTTTGGACACTTTTCCCTAGGCCAAAGATCAAAGCCTAAGGGAACCACCTGTCCTCCGGTACCAAATTTCAACAATCTGTATATTGCATTAGTTAGAAAATATGAGAAGATTACAATACTTTGCTCAAGCCGAACAACCTTTGCATTATCTCTATTTGTCTCGCAGCTTCCTAGACAAGTCTAGGTCAATACTTAACCAATTTTCTGGTTGACCAAGTCCCTATTTCCCTGCGTTATTTCCTTGGGAATTAGCCCCTATTAATTAGGGAAACTCCTCAGCTGGAATTGCACAATCCATCATAGGCCTTCCCCTCACTGCATGCACCACCTGTACAATTTGGATGATTAAACAATTGATAGTACACTGCCCTTGAACTCCAATCTCAATTGGGTAACTCTCAAATCTGACATGCATGAGTTATTTATCGCTGAATTATCAGTTAACTGGTTGAAAGCAACACCCCACTGTCTGACCTCCTACTAGTACCTCCATTAGTTGGAACTAGTTTAACTGACTTTAACTAAGATAAACTAAATTAATTAATTACAACTCAAAATAAACTCAACCAGGGCCCCTATAAATTAGGATACACTCTACATAACTCAAGTTAGACCCTCAACTCGAATTCACTGAATCGACTAAGTTAAATTAACTTAGTTAACTCGTACAAGTTGTCTTGTGATGTGGAATTATAATTTTTCTCCTAATTCAATTCAAGGGAAAATTAAATCAGGATTTTCTTGTTGCATTTTCAACAATTTGCAGTGGATAAAGTTTAGATCACTGACATGTAGCTTTTGAAATCAAACCTTTAGCATCTTGATCATCATTGGCAGTGTTTGAGTGTATTAAAGAACAATGTTTGGGTGTACTGTAATTGTGAACATCATTGGTAGTGAAGGCAGTTTTGAAGTGTTTGAAGACATATGTGTAGCAGTATTTTGGTGAAAATTTGGGAGACATCTTGAATACCTACTTGACTAGTCTTGAGCATACCTTGGAGAGCCATCTAGAAGTCTTTATTTTGTATACTTGAAGCCATTAAGTTGATTTTGTACAATGATTGGAGAAAACCCTAATTGAAGCAAGCTTGTTGAAGACTATCTCTTTGGAGAATATTGAAAGCATCTAGTAGGCTTGATAGCTGGAACATTGACGAAGTCTGTGAAGTGACATGATGCATAACTGAAGCCTTCATGGTGTAACATTGGAAAAGACCCATTGAAGCAGTCATTGAAAAGCTTGAATTGACCTCATTGAAGAATCCTTGTAGTAGTCGTGTTGAAGCATCATTAAGACAATCTTGGAGCATTGTGTACATCTTGTTGGGAATCATTGTTGAAGACATTATCGAGGTCCTGATGTTGTAGCCTTAGAAAGTATTCCTTGTGCAGATATGAAGAGCTTTGTAGACATGTATGTAGAAATTTCTCATTTCCCACCCCGATTTTCAATTCACCTTATTTCTCCAAAATAGTTAAATGCCCTTTCCCATACATTCAACAACTGAAAAAATAAATTTTGCTGAAAACACAAATTCTGGAAATTTTACAGAATGCTGGAAAATGCAAAAATAAAAAATCAGCACATACAAACAGCGATTCAACACATTTAAACACAATGATTTTTGATTAAGGTGACCCTGGAAAAAAATCCCCTACAACTCTTGGGGAAAACCAGTGCGAAAGCTCCTCCTTATTTCTGGAAAATGCTTTTTACAGTGAGAGAAATATTTAGCAAAAAAATCAGCAAACAAACTTTTACAACTTATCTCGTTTTCTGTGCCTTAGCCAACTGGAAAAACTTGCAAACAGTAAAAAAAACATCAATAAATGTTGTACGGCCTCCTCGATTTTTGTGCCCAAATTTCAGCTACGACCTGCCTAGAAAAGCGTGCAAGCTGCCATAAATACGCTGTACATATTTCCTTGATTTCTGTGTAGAAAAAACCAGCAGTACAACAGTACAAATTTGCATGCCAAGGTACAACCACTCGCGGTACGAATTTTTGCTCCTCGATTTCTGTGCACTTGCTGTACGGATTTCTAGAAAATCGTGCCCAAATTCTGCCTTTCACTGTGTGCTAACTCAGCTGTACGGATTTGCTAAAATGTTGCCTTGGAATGTGTGCCAAGCTGCTGCCTCCTCCTCCCTATCCAGAAATCTCCCTTGCTCTCTTGCTCTCCTTCTCTCAATCTGCTCATGAAAGAATGAATGACCTTTTCCTCCTTTAATCTAACCCTAAGTGACTTTTGGGTGATCCCTAAATCCAATCGCTGAAATAGATTGGGATCTAGGGCTGAGATTAAATGCTCATTTAAATCTCACTTTCTATTTTTTAATTCACCCCACTTTAATAAAGACCCACTTAGTCATTTATTTGCAAAATCACTTTTCTTTTTTTTTACATTGACTTTATTGAAGTCACTTTAAAATTAGACTTTAGTAACTTTATCACTTAAAGTCTTAAAGTCACTTTTAAATTAGATTTGACTTTATAAAAATTATAAAGTCACTTTAGAAGAAAAATTAAATTCTTTTGGACACTTTTCCCTAGGCCAAAGATCAAGGCCTTAGGGAACCACCTATCTTCCGGTACCAAATTTCAACACTCCCTCTTACCGAGGAAGGTGTTCCTCACCACACCCATCTTTTCTCTGAAGTAGACATGCTTGCCCCGTGGTAAGGCTTTGGTAAGAATATCTGCAACCTGCTCATCAGTGGGAATATACTCAAGCTTCACAGCTCCCTTTTGAACATAGTCTCTGATGAAATGATATTTGATCCCAATATGCTTTGACCTGTCATGAAATATTGGATTCTCCTTGAGTTTAATGCAACTCTGATTATCAAAGTAAACCACTGAAGGTCTCAACGGCTGACCAAATAAGCCAAACAACATCTTGCGAAGCCAGATGGCCTCACAAATAGCTAGACTGGTTGCCATATACTCTGCTTCCGCTGAACTCAATGCTACTGACTGCTGCTTCCGGCTGAACCATGACACTACTGCTAAACCCAACCCAAAACAGCACCCTGAAGTGCTCTTCCTATCAAAAGCACAACCTGCCCAATCAGAATCAGTATAACCTGCCAACCTCACTCCATCCCCCTGCCTATAGTCCAGACCATAATCCACTGTCTCCTGCAAGTACCACAAAATGTGTTTTGCAGCCACCCAGTGAACCTTCCTAGGCTCACACATAAACTGACTCATCGTGTTGACTGCAAAACAAATATCTGGTCTAGTATTGACCAAATACATCAAGGAACCAATCGGCTGCCTATACAATGTGGGATCCACCAACACGGAATCCGAAGCATGAAGCTTCTTCCAGTTGGTGATCATCGATGTCGACATGGGTTTACAATCCTCCATGTGGAATCTGCCAAGGATGTCCACAATATACTTCCCCTGCCCCAAGAAGAAATGCCCCTCCTCCTGCCACACCTCCAAACCCAAAAAGTAATGCATCAAGCCAATGTCCTTCATCTCAAACTCCGTCGCAAGATCTCTCTTGTAGTGCTTTATGAGTCTCTCTACACCTGTAATGACCAAGTCATCCACATACAACACCAGAATGAGAGGCTCCTCACCTATCACAATAAAGTAAAGGTTCGGATCTGCCTCACTCTTTGTGAAACCCATCCCCTGCAAATAACTATCTATCCTGGAGTACCAAGCTCTCGGAGCTTGCTTCAGGCCATAAAGGGCCTTCTTTAGTCTGCACACATGGGACTCCTTCCCATGCACCTCAAAGCCCTTTGGCTGCTCAATGTACACCTCCTCCTGTATGAAGCCATTGAGAAATGCAGTCTTCACATCCATCTGGTGGATCTTCCAACCCATCTCTGCTGCTATCGATATAATGGAGCGGATCGAAGTATATCGAGCCATGAGAGCGAAGGTCTCCTCATAATCAACTCCCTCTACCTGGGAGAACCCTCTAGCCACAAACCTCGCTTTGAATTTCTCAATGCTGCCATCTGCAGCATGCTTTACCTTGTAAAGCCATATGGAAGTAACCACGGATTTGCCCTCAGGCATCAGCACCACCTCCCAAACATCATTTTTCATGATAGAAGAATACTCCTTCTGCATGGCCTCTCTCCAGACTTGCTGGCTAGCTACCTCCTCATAGCTAGAAGGCTCAGAGTCAAGGATGTTGGTAGCCATTGCCATATAGCTACAAAAC
>APFE030177734.1:93323-111095 GCA_000404065.3 Pinus taeda
ACCACGGACTTGCCCTCAGGCCTCGGCACTACCTCCCAAACATCATTTTTCATGATAGAAGAATACTCCTCCTGCATGGCCTCTCTCCAGACCTGCTGGCTAGCTGCCTCCTCATAGCTAGAAGGCTCAGAGTCAAGGATGCTGGTAGCCATTGCCATATAGCTACAAAACCTCTCAGGTGGTCTACTCTCTCTGACCGGCCTCTTAGGCTCAGCAATAGATGTGGCATCTCTGAAGGTGTCCTGAAGCCACTTGGGCTTCCTCTTCCCTGAGCATACTTTCCCATTGGAGAATGAATGATGAAACTGAGAACTTGGGGGTTGCCCAAGATCCCAATTCCTTTAAAAACTCTCGAACACGGAAGCGTTTAAACTGAAATCCCTTTCACTCATAAGCGTGCACATTCATTAAAATCGAGCATCCCCACTCTGGTGTAGAATTTCACAGCGAACCCGCGAGGATCTTGGAGGGTTTCAGGACTCTCACACTCCTGGATATCAGTTGAGAAACGCACGATCAGGGTTCTGTACGCCGGCTGCCGAAGGAATTGGGCGCAAGTAAGATGAGAATGGTCATCTCGAAAATCGTATTGCATCCCCGGCATCTCCGTCGACATAATAATTAAAGAAATCAAGGAACACGCAACTCCACCAATGCACAATTATTATAGACCGAGAGCCGGAGGTCTTCTCAGAGATTTTAAGGTATTGGCCACGGGTTTTCCTTGAGATCGAAATAGAACAACTTCTGTTCCACTTGAAGGGTTTTGCTCAGAAGCTCCGTTATACGCAGCGTAACCTTCCATTGCTTAATAAGAATCCTACTCTATTCCTTTCACCTGCATACCCTTATTGTAATGGATTCATAATTTAAGAGAACGACTCCGGTTTGGCGCTCATTGCATGGTAAATCTGCGTGCATACATCTGATAAACCTATACGCTGCCAATTAATTAACACACACAACCACACATAATTTGCTCAATTATAAACACACATAAAAGTATAAATGGACACAACGTACACTAAACCCAGGTATATATATATATCACAAAACTATTACAAAATTAAGGCATTTCAGCCTTAAAACGAGCTCTAGCTCGATTACATCTCGCCACTCACAAAATTCCTCACAAACAGATATGTAAGACACCCTGTCACATTACATTTATATAAGAATTTTAGGAAGGATCAATCCTGTCCTCTCCTTATTTTCTCCACAAAAGCTTCATGCATGCACGCTTTAAATCTGCTTTATCCTTTTTAAATCTGTTTTTCTCCTTTAAATCATGCTTTTCTTTTGTTCTGATCCTCTGGTCCACGTTTGCTTGCTTTGTTGCTGGTTGCTCCCGCATCAGACTCCCGAGGCACAAAAATTTATGACCTCCTGGTCATATGTTTCTGGTCTTCGTAATATCAATTTTATCCACTGCATTCATTCACTAAACTCTGTGAGCTGCAACTAACTTCTACAGTAACAGCCTCCTCTGTTACACGATACCTCACCAAGCCCTCCCGCACTCGGTCTTTTGGCATCCTTCTCTAGGTTGCTGTAAATCTTCTCACCTTCCACTGCCGCCATCTGCACAATAGCAAGACCATAAATTCTTCATCTTTAACTCAACTGTACCTCGTTCCTCGCTCTGCAGAATCTTTTACTGCTCTGATACCACCTGATGAAACTGAGAACTTGGGGGTTGCCCAAGATCCCAATTTCTTTAAAAACTCTCGAACATGGAAGCGTTTAAATTGAAATCCCTTTCACTCATAAGCGTGCACATTCATTAAAATCGAGCATCCCCACTCTGGTGTAGAATTTCACAGCGAACCCGCGAGGATCTCGGAGGGTTTCAGGACTCTCACACTCCTGGATATCAGTTGAGAAACGCACGATCAGGGTTCTGTACGCCGGCTGCCGAAGGAATTGGGCGCAAGTAAGATGAGAATGGTCATCTCGAAAATCGTATTGCATCCCCGGCATCTCCGTCGACATAATAATTAAAGAAATCAAGGAACACGCAACTCCACCAATGCACAATTATTATAGACCGAGAGCCGGAGGTCTTCTCAGAGATTTTAAGGTATTGGCCACGGGTTTTCCTTGAGATCGAAATAGAACAACTTCTGTTCCACTTGAAGGGTTTTGCTCAGAAGCTCCGTTATACGCAGCGTAACCTTCCATTGCTTAATAAGAATCCCACTCTATTCCTTTCACCTGCATACCCTTATTGTAATGGATTCATAATTTAAGAGAACGACTCCGGTTTGGCGCTCATTGCATGGTAAATCTGCGTGCATACATCTGATAAACCTATACGCTGCCAATTAATTAACACACAATTTGCTCAATTATAAACACACATAAAAGTATAAATGGACACAACGTACACTAAACCCAGGTATATATATATATCACAAAACTATTACAAAATTAAGGCATTTCAGCCTTAAAACGAGCTCTAGCTCGATTACATCTCGCCACTCACAAAATTCCTCACAAACAGATATGTAAGACACCCTGTCACATTACATTTATATAAGAATTTTAGGAAGAATTTTAGGAAGGATCAATCCTATCCTCTCCTTATTTTCGCCACAAAAGCTTCATGCATGCACGCTTTAAATCTGCTTTATCCTTTTTAAATTTGTTTTTCTCCTTTAAATCATGCTTTTCTTTTGTTCTGATCCTCTGGTCCACGTTTGCTTGCTTTGTTGCTGGTTGCTCCCGCATCAATGAAACTCCTCCTCCTCATCACCATTAGGAGCCTGAACTCCTGACTGCTTGTCTGCTGTCCTCCTGCCTGCACCTGAACCGGTAGAAGCTGAGGTACCGTGTGAACTGTCCATCAGTGGACTCCCTAGTGAACTGTTCTGCATGCCGCCCGGAGCACCATCCCTCTGGCTCGTCGAGCCACTGCTCATTGACAGACCTGGCACTGTCATAGATGTACCTCCGGATCCTCCTGATCCCTGCCCACTGGATCCCTGCGACTGAATTAACTGCTGCTGAGAGTTTGGCTGATTTATATACTCTAACTCCCGTGACCTCCTAAAGGCCCTGTCCTCCTCGAACTTCACATCCCGCCTGACAACAACTTTCTTTTGTGTAGGAATGTAAATCCGAAAGGCCTTTGAGGTCTCACTATAGCCCACAAAGATACCCTTATTTGCGGTGGGCTCTAGTTTGGTTCTCTTCTCCTTGGGTATGTAGGAGTATGTAATGCACCCAAAGATACGAAGATGACCAATATTAGGCTTCTTCCCAGAAAAAGCCTCATCCGGAGTCATGTGCCCCAAGGCACGATGCGGACTCCTGTTCTGCAAATAAACAACTGTGTTGCAGGCGTCTGCCGACAAAAACAATGGCAACCCCTGATCATGTAACATGGCTTTGGCATCCCCTACAATGGATCTGTTCTTCCTCTCCGCAACCCCGTTCTATTGGGGGTTGTAAGGAACAGTGAACTCCCTCCTAATGCCTGCCTCTGCACAACAGTCAACAAACTCTCCAAGGGTGTACTCTCCCCCATTGTCTGACCTCAGGGACTTGATCTTCTGACCTGTCTGTGTCTCCACAAGAGCTCTAAACTCCTGAAACCGCTTGAAGACCTCACTCTTGGTCTTCAAGAAATAAATCTAGGTCCTCTTGGAGTGATCATCAATGAATAAATAATAGTACTCATATCCACTCAAGAAAACATGAGACGTCCGACCGCTCACATCGAAATGAATCAAATCAAGTATCCCAGTCGCTCTGCTGTCACTGCTGGGAAAAGGGGATTTGGCAGAATTGCCCATTGCACATCCTCTGCAAGTATCAAAGTGATCAATACTGAAATCTGACGCACCTGTAGTGATCTCCCGCAAGGTCCTCAAGGCTCCATGATACATATGCCGCATCTTGCGGTGCCAAATCTCACACAGCTCAGAACTGCTAGCTTTGCTATCGGTACCACTGCTCAATGCCAAAAGGGACTGGAATGCAAATTTGTACGCCTTTGCATGGCGTACACCTATCACTCTAGCTGAATTAGCTTGAGTGCCCCTGGGATACATCAACACCTGTCCTCCCCTGAACAATACCTCATATCCTCTTTCCTCCAAAGCTGAGATGGATATGAGGTTTTTCCTCATCCCTGGCACATAAAGAACATTTGACACCTTCAAGGGAGGTTTGGACTCCCTCTGAAATGTCAGTGTCCCCACATCGACTGCTCTAACAACTCTGTCATCACTGAGTACTACCTCTATATTAGTGCCACTCTCTGAAAGCTTTGAGAAGTACTCACGGACTCTTGTCATGTGACGTGAAGCTCCACTGACCACATACCAGATACCCGAAGATGCTCCGCTAATCGAGGGAAAGGCATGCTCCCTCTGAACCTGTGTGGCAGGTGATCTTGCACTAGAGAACTCACATGCAGTGAACCCAAACTCCTGGTCAAAACGATTTGCAAAGTCCTCAACCTCCGCTGAAGTTGCCACACTCTGGTTCTTCCCCTTCTTCTTCTTCTTCTCCGGACACACAACTGCATAGTGTCCCATCTTTTGACAATTCCAACACTTCACCTTGGAATAGTCCTTTTGTGTGTTACCGTGTTTACCTTTACCTTTGCCTTTGCCCCCACCATTGCTTGTGGAAGCCTGCTTCTTTTCTTTGCCTTTCTTGCCTCTTGCCAATAGTGCTACATCCTCATCCTGCTCAACTGGCTTGGCTGCCCCAAGCTGACTTTTCCTGATTTTTGTTTGAATGCAATCATCCCAAAACCTCTCCCATGTGGGAAGGGTCTCACGTGCACAAACTCCATCAACAAAGTTCATCCATGAATGGGGGAGGCCATTCACTACAATCCGCACCAAGTCAATGGGTGGAATGACCTCTCCAACTGCTGCCAACTCATCTCTCACATTAGTAATCTTTGTGAGATATCCAGCGGCACTATCATTACCCATCTTAATGGTCTTCAGCTTCTCCTTCAGGACCATTTTCCGATTCTCATTGGTACTCTGGTAGAGATTGGACAATGCTGTCCACATCTCATGGGCATTTCTCTTTCCTCTCACATGAGGAATGCAATGGTCTTTGAATCCGTCTAGAATCAGTCTCTTTCCCTTGTTGTTCTTTCTATTATAAGCAGCCAACTGAGTAGCATCAATAGGCACAACAACAGGGTTCTGTGTGGTATGTACCATGATGTCCTAGACTTTTGCGTCCTCAAAGATACTCTGCATTCTCTCCTTCCAAATGCTGTAATTTGAATGCCCATCCAACCTATTCTCCACTCTCAATCCCAATGACATCCTGTTGTCCTAAAACTGAAAAATATCACTGCTGTAGTAAAGATAAAACTGCTGTTTGTGAAAAATCAGCTTGTTGGAATTTTCTGAGTGAAAAATTAGCAGGCTGTAATTTTCCTCCTTGCTATCCCAAATTGCACTTCAGCACTCAAGCTCTGATATCATGTAGAAATTTATCATTTCCCACCCCGGTTTTCAGTTTCACCTTAGTTCTCCAAAATAGTTAAATGCCCTTTCCCATATCTATACATTCAATAACTGAAAAAATAAATTTTGTTGAAAACACAAATTCTGGAAATTTTACAGAATGCTGGAAAATGTAGAAATAAAAAATCAGCACATACAAACAACCATTCAACACATTTAAACACAGTGATTTTTGGTCAAGGTGGCCCTGGAAAAAACCCCCTACAACTCTTGGGGAAAACCAGTTTGAAAGCTCCTCCTTATTTCTGGAAAATGCTTTTTACAATGAGAGAAATATTTAGCAAACAAATCAGCGAGCAAACTTTTACAACTTATCTCGTTTTCCGTGCCTCACAGCAAACTAGAAAAACTTGCAAACAACAAAACAGAACAGCAATAAATGTTGTACGGCCTCCTCGATTTTTGTGTCCAAATTTCAGCCTTAAATGCTCCTGTACGGCTTGCCTAGAAAAGCGTGCAAGCTGCCATAAATACGCTGTACGGATTTCCTCGATTTCTGTGCAGAAAATAACCAGCAGTACAGCTGTACAGATTTGCCTCGATTTGCATGCCAAGGTACGGCCACTTGTACGGATTTTTGCTCGATTTCTGTGCACTTGCTGTACGGATTTCTAGAAAATCGTGCCCAAATTCTGCCTTTTGCTGTGTGCTAACTCCGCTGTACGGATTTGCTAAAATGCTGCCTTGGAATGTGTGCCAAGCTGTTGCCTCCTTTTTCTCCGTGTCTAGAAATCTCCCTTGCTCTCTTGCTCTCCTTCTCTCAATCTGCTCATGAAAGAATGAATGATCTTTTCCTCCTTTAATTTAACCCTAAGTGACTTTTGGGTGATCCCTAAATCCAATGGCTGAAATAGATTGAGATTTAGGGCTGAGATTAATTGCTCATTTAAATCTCACTTTCTATTTTTTAATTCACCCCACTTTAATAAAGGCCCACTTAGTCATTTATTTGCAAAGTCCCTTTTCCTTTCTAATTTTACATGACTTTATTAAAGTCACTTTAAAATTAGACTTTAGTAACTTTATCACTTAAAGTCACTTTTAAATTAGATTTGACTTTATAAAAATTATAAAGTCACTTTAGGAGAAAAATTAAATTCTTTTGGACACTTTTCCCTTGGCCAAAGATCAAAGCCTTAGGGAACCACCTGTCCTCCGGTACCAAATTTCAACAACGTATAATAATTGTTAAAGATCATGTTAAACAGACCACAGTGCGTGGTTGAAGCTTGGTGAATGTATTCTTGGAGACATACTTTGAAGATCTTGTGGAGATAATATTTAAAATTTATTGAAGATATTTCGGAAATCTTGAATTACTAAACTGCCTTGAAGTTGTGGGTTGGAGCCCTAGAGATTTGGAGTCCTCAAGAAGACTAGGTTGGAGCCCTAGAGGATTGGAGTCCTCATCATTCTTGTTAATAAAATCATTCCTTTCTTGTACATTTTTGTGTTATGATTTATTAAGTGATCTTAACTGGCATAAATATAACAAATGTAAAAGAAATACTGATTCACTCCGCCTCTCAGTGTTTCCAACAATACATCTCTTAATTCCTCACGGTTGGGGATTTACGTCTCTTTAAAGATTGGAGCCCCAATTTTTTGGTCAAGGAACACCATTGGCGTTGTTACAAGCAATTTTATATTATACAAGGAAATTAAAATTAAAAGGAACTATCCTAGTCAAAGTAAGAAACATGTCCTAATTCCTCATGGTTGGGAAGTTACGCCTCTTTAAAGATTGGAGCCCCATTTTTTGGTCAAGGAACACCAATGGAGGTGTTACAAGCAATTTTATATTATACAAGGAAATTAAAATTAAAAGGAACTATCCTAGTCAAAGTAAGAAAAAAGCGGGTTTTATTAAGGATCAATCATCAAATAAAGCTGTCCTTAATATCTATGGGGTTTTTGGCTCCAAAATAATTTGACATTTTATTTTTTCTCCAAATGATCAAGTCGGCAGGCCCCTCGTAGAAGCCTCCACAACTTGTATACATTAAGGCCTATTTTCCCTCCAAATTGCAACAAATTCTCATGTCTCTTCTTTCATGAAGCTTTGCAGCCTTGTGTAGTCTTGCAAAACTAAAGAAGAAGGTTGAATTTCTGGGTTAATGATTTGTCTTTTGGATTAAGGTTTTCATTGGGCTTTTGTGATCAAGTTCAGGCATACGCTCCTTGACAGACGTTTTCTGAGATTCGTTTTTTGGGCTCTAAGGCATCAAATGCTGATCTAATGCGAGTTAGTTTTGTGACTATTTGCAACCTTAAGGAGTCTTGCACATTTGGTGTTGAAGGTTAAAATTATGGATTAATCTTGAAGACTTCTCATTGGAATTTGTTTGGATCCGCACGGGGTTCCTGAGGCCATTTGGTCCTATCATTTCTGAGATCTGTTGTTTGCAATTTCACTGTCATGGCAAATTTCCTGAGGTCAATCTGAGTTTATTCTCTTGGTGGTTGAGGGTGTTTCATTGGATCTTTTTGTGGTATTGCTCAGACTGTCCGAAACTTTTTTTTGTGTGTCGAGATTCGGGCTGGCATCTGTAACATCTTGGATCAATCACGGACTGGGTTAGCAAAAGCTAATTAAAACCACAAGAGAGGAAGTTGTCTAGCACAAATTGACTATATGTGACGTGTTTTTGAGTCATAGGACAAGTCCAAGGCTGTCCTAAACCGTCAATTCTGTTTTACTAGTGATTTATTACATAATTCTAAATTTGAAGTTAGAGAAAGAACAATCCAATTGATAGATTTCAACCTTTAAACCAAGATGTCTTGGATAATTGGCCAGTGTTTTATGTTATGCAATAAAATAGTAACCTGGTTTATGTAGAAATGACTATCCAACCTAACAAAATCTGCCTCATGTTGCCATCTGCTTGGAGTAGCTTAACTGGGCCCAACTTCTTGAACTTGACCTTGACTTTGAGAATGGCACGGAGTAGCTTCATAGTTTTTGTACTGATTTCATTGATTTGAAGTATTTTTAAAACTGTCATTTACTAGTTTGGCCTTTTTCCTTGGTAAATAAATTAATGATAATATGTATGATATTATTTCTATTTCATTGGACTAGTTTATTGTCAGTTGCCATTCTGTCAATAAGAAGTAACTTCATAGTGATTTTACTGATTTCGTTGATGGAACAAACATAGTTCGTTCCTCAAGTTAAATACTCCAGAAGACTTGGAATATGTAGATCTCTATTTAGCATACAAGAATATATATTAAAATGTATGAATGAGAATATGATACAATTGAGAGTGAGGGTCCTCTATATATAGCCAGGTAAGTACCCTTTCACGAACGGTCATGTCTATAGAGACATGCCTCTTTAATCATTGTTTATGTCTGTTATTATTTATATTATTTTTACTATTTTTATATATATTTATTCATAACAGTTGATTTGAAGTATTTTAAAACTGTCGTTGACTAGTTTGACTTTTTGCCTTGGTCAATAATGGCAGGTATGATGATTTCTTTTTCATTTGACTAGCTTTGTGTCACTTGCCATTCTGTGTCAGTGCAGATTAGTCACACTACTGTTAAAATCTTTAGATAAGAGGAGCATGTTGTATCTGATACCTGTAAAGATTTGCCACAAATATTCCATCTGTTTCATATGATTATTAGGGGCATTAAAAATAGATAAATTCACTGAACTCTCCAGACGTTATTCACTATCTGAATCAAGAGCACCTGTTCACATAAACATTTTGAATCTTCTAGTTGACAATTGTTGTAGAAAAACCTGTCTTTTTAATTCCTAGTGCAGTATATAAAGTATCGATTCTAGATTTTAAAATCTTGTAACTCTGTTATTTGATGAAAATATTTACAGGCCTGGACAGAGGCACCATCTATTGCAAGTGCACTTCTTGGTATGGCTCTGAGATTGCCTCACCTTAAGTTTGTAATTGTGACTTTGGGTGAAGCAGGATGTATAATGCTTGAGAAACATACACAAGGTATCTTTAACAATGGCCATCAGTGCTTTTGATCAGAGTGCTTATCTTAGCTAACTAACTTTGATTCACAAGTTTCTCAGTTCTGAGAAAAACATGGCCTTCTACAGGTTTAATTTCTAATAGCTCTCAGTTAGACTTACCAATAGCATGATTTGATCTCTTAACAGAAACCACCGAAGGTGAAATTTCAGATGTAAATATTGTCTTGGAGTCACTACAGAAGAAAGCCAAAGGACTAAGTAGCAACCTACCTATTTCAGTTTCTTCAGAGGTATATTTTGATTATATTTTGTGAGCTCTTCTTGTAGATTCTTATTCCTTTGAAACTAAAGAGTTGATGTCCATATGAGAAAAGCTTACGCTCTCCTCATGGCACAGTGAGGTGAACTAATTAGTTTTTTCCATTGTCTTTTCACAAAAGAAGACAATTTGGAGCACACCCTGGGTCACCAAGACTGTCTTTATTACATACAGTTGGAGCATACCTGTCAAATCATGGAGAGAACATGGGCAGTTAACAAGTGTTGAGTTTTGTTTAAGCACAGAGTCTCACTAGCACAAAATAACAAAAAGGGAAAAAAAACTTTCAAATAAATCAATAGATAACCATGGCATATGAAACACCAGAAGTTACATGGTCCTTGCTTTTTCACTGACTGAATTCTTGTACTATTTATTTTAGAGTGATTTTTCTCACAATTCAGACACGATGTGCAGGTAGGAAGCCTTGAAGCAGATGGGATAGGGAAAATCTATGGGAGATTTCTTGTAGGAACCAGTGAAGCTATACCTCCATCAGAAATTGTTGACACTACCGGAGCAGGGGATGGATTTATTGGTGCCGTATTATATGGTGGGTATACCATCTATGTTTTGAAGTTTCTCCCTTTCCTCTTAATTTTATGTTTCTCCATGTGCTTCAAACTGGGCTAAGTTGTGAAGGGAGATTTTATAGCTGACAGCAGATCTAAGTGGCTATATTTTTAAATTTCTGCTCTTAGGTATTTCAACTTTCAATTGCTTTACGTTTTCAAGAATAGAAAATATAATCAAAATTTTGTTTGAGTTCAATTTTATTTGTTGGGATTGTTTTTTTCTTGCAATATTTTGAACCATACAACCTTGAAAATCTCTTTGATAACTTGGATATTTATTATTTACTTATATATCTATCCCGTTTGTTGAGCTTTTTGGTAGCTCTTATTGCCAGAATGTCCCCGGAAAAGATGCTTCCTTTCGCAGCCAAAGTGGTATGCCAAACTGTGTTATACAAACAATTGGTTTCATTTATACGATAATATATAAATGATTGAGACGAATGCTTACATTTATGATTTTACTTAGAGTTGGCAGAGAGTATTCACTATTATTATTTCTCTATACCATCTTTTATGGCTGTTTTACAGGCTGCAGCAGGATGCAGAGCCCTTGGTGCTAGGACTGGTTTGCCATATCGCAGTGATTCACAGTTGGGCACATACTTGTGATGAATTTTTGATTTCTTGGTGAACCCGATTTGTTTGTGTTGGAAAGAGTACTTGATTCTATTCTTGTCACAATTTTGTGTATCATATAGTTGTGTCAAGTTTGGATCATGTAATCTTAACTTTACAGCAGCACAAACACATGTTTAACTTATGATTTTGATGTAGATACTATTAGGAAAGTAGTTCATATCTCAGAAAAACACTGTTCGTTGTTTGCCTTCAATTTTACGAGGTTCTAATACATAGATATTATGGTTCCTTTGATCACGGCCTTAAGTTCAGTGTCTCTTTATGGACTACTGCAGTTTGCAAAAGGAAATTGGTTTCTCTCTAGCAGTTTTTTCAGCTAGCAATAGTCTGGATTATTTAGATGGCTACTAAAGTGCTTTTATTTATTTTTGGATTTTCATCCGGTAATTTAGTCATAACTCTTAAATAAGACAACAGTAATAAGCTGCCTAACTATATGCAAATACCAAAATAATGATCACCCCTAATCACATAACCATTCTTAGTGTTGAAGAATCTAGGGCAGTTAGAGTTAATGAGATTCTTCTTGGCATGATAACTATTTGTGAGGTATTTTATCTTTAGCTTATTAGCACAATCCTTTCTTGATATCATTAGTGTGTGTGTTTCTTACTTCATCAAGAAGCTATCAAAACAAAGAGACAAGAGCACAAGATGTTGGCTTTCTGCCAGGGCCAAAACCTCTCTCTCTTGGAGAGGAAAACCTGCACAATATTCTTCTTATAGAGATCCCAATTGATGAATACCAAGACCAAGACCCTTGACCTACTAGGCCACACCAAGACCAAGACACCAATCCTCTTCTTGCTTTTGATATCATCATTACTGCTGCAACATTGAAGCCATCTTTACTGCATCACTGAGATCATCATGACTGCTGCAACACCACGACCATTACTTCTTCACTATCGAGATCTTTATTAAGATTATGACCTTGAGGAGTATGACTGGAATCATGATCACCATCATCTAGAATGCTTGATGAAATAGAGTGTCACTGTTGAACAACCTCATTATATGTATGCTGAGTCTGTCACTGTGCTTTCTCCAGGCATTGAGATCTTCATCATAATGGTTATGCTGAGAGTGTTTCGTATATCGAGACCATTGTTTCAAGAATCGGTCGGCTCGGAACCGACTCGGCCGAGTTGGTTTGCGTCATGCCCTCATCGGGTCGACTCTGCCATCGAACCAGTTCGGCTGACTGGGTTATACCGAGCTGGCCGTGTTGTCTAATGACTCGGCTGGCTCGGTAATAACTTAACCGGCTTGGTGACACCGGCCCGAAAACGGAAAAAACAACGATTTTCTTTTAACTTGCTTTTTGGGGACCCCAAACCTATTTCTAATTTGCCTATAGGTTATTTGGGGTCCATTCCCCTCTCCTAAACCCTATAAAACCCACCCAACCCCTCTCATTTCCTCATAGCCATCTCATTGCATTTGAGTGAGAGTTTGTGAGGAGTTGTGTAGTTTTTTTTTGGAGCAGCAGTGAGGAGTCTTGGGCAAACATTGTAGTAGGAGTGAAGAGCTTCTTGGGCAACCATTTGGAGCAGCATTGAGGAGTTGGTTTGTTGGAGCAACCTTGAGGAGACAGTTTGTGCCTAGAGGTATTTTTTTTTTCATTTGTAAAAATCTGTTTTTTCTTATTAATTTTTATGTGCAAATACGGAAATTGAAAAGAACGTTTTTTTGTGAAAGAAATGAACATTGAAGCAATGCTATTTTTTTTGTTGTCATTTTCAGATTTTTTGCTTTCATTTCCAAGTTACAAAATGGCACCTAGAGTGAAAGATGCTGTTTGGGCATATGTTGAAATGATTGATAGTCAAATGCATTGCAAATTTTTCCATAGAAAAATTAAGGAAGGTCCCAGCGGCATTAATAGGCTGAAACAACACTTGGCGGGGATTAGAGGCCAAATTATTCCATGTGAATCAAATGAAATTGGGGAGATTAGGAAGGAATTGTTAGCCAACTTTGAGAAGTTTAAAGAAAAGGCTAGGCAAAAAGAAATAGAGGCTGAAATTGGGAGGAAGAGGAGTATACAAAAAATGATGCCTACCAACCCCCATTTTGATTTTGAGGGTTCTTCCTCTATCCCTTGTATTGATGTATCCAACCCCTTCCGATATGTTCCTACCTCTTTGGAGTCTATTCGAGAAAAGGGTAAGGGTAAAATGAAAAAGAAGAATGATATGAATATCAAAAGTTATTTCACTGTCACACCCTCCTCTCCATCAGATGCACATGGTCTTAAAGCTAGTAGAACTTTGCAGCCCACTTTGTATGACCATTGGAAGAACGAATTGAGGGAGACTGCTTGTGATTACATATGTAGATGGTGGTATGATGTTGATATCCTATTCATTGCTTCCTGTTCACCATATTATGAGCCTATGTTTAATGCCATACATGTTGCTGGAAAAGGCTGCAAAGGCCCTACTATGCATGAGATAAGGGGGTATCGTTTGCAAAAGGAAATTGCCTCCATTATGAGTATTTTAAAGATTTCAAGGACTCATGGGCAAGAATAGGATGTACCATTATGTCATATGGATGGACTAATCAAAGGAACAATACCATCATAAACTTTCTTATCTTCTGCCCACAGGGAACCATCTTTCTAAAATCAGTTGATGCATCTGATAATGTAAAAGATGGACAATTACTGTTTTAGCTATTGGATGAGGTTGTTGAAGAGGTGGGGGTGGCTAATGTTGTTCAAGTCATCACAGATAATGCCTTTAACTATGTTCTTGCTGGTAAACTGTTAGAGGAAAAACATAGAACCATCTTTTGGACCCCATGTGTTGCACATTGCATAGACCTCATGCTTGAAGATATTGGCAAATTAGATTGGGTCAAAAACACTGTAGATCATGCCAAAAGCATAACAAAATTTATTTACAAACATTCATGGATTTTGAGCCTGATGAGGAAACACATAGGGGGCAAGGATATTATTAGGCTTGCCATCACTAGATTTGCTACTCATCTTTTTGACATTGCAATCTATGCTTTCACAACATAGAAACTTGCAAAAGATATTTTCCAGTGAAGAATGGAATCAAAGCCAATGGTCTCACAAATAGGAAGGCAAAGAATTGAAAAAGAAAGTTAATGAAGAAATATTTTGGAGAAAGGCAGCCGAGATTGTGAAGGTTGCTGAGCCACTGGTTAAGGTGTTGCGGTTGGTGGATTGGGAAAGATTGGCTATGGGCTTCATTTATGAGGCTATGGATCAAGCAAAGGAGCAAATAAAGAGGGCATACAAGGATACAGTGGCTAAGTATGGGCCCATTTGGGCAATCATTGATGAAAGATGCAACAATTAACTCTATTGCCCTATACATGTAGCTGGGTATTTTTTGAACCCACGATATCATTATAAAGCTAAGGCGACAGGAGCTTTGAAGGGGGAGGTTAGAGATGGATTGATTGATTGCATTGATTGCATGATCCCATTGGAGTGTGATCAGCTAGAGATACACACATAGGCCACAACCTTTAGCAATGCCTCAGTTACCTTTGGGAAGAACCTAGCAAATATTGCGAGGGAAGCAGATGAGTCAGGTAAACAAAAATTTCAAATTTCAAATTGTTAATACATATTTTGTTGAATTGTTTATAATTTGAAAGTTGGATATAATTTGTAATTTTGTTGAGCTAACCCATTACACTCCTATGTTTTTTGCAACACAATGGTGGGAGGCTTTTGGTAGCCATTGTCCTAAATTGCAGAAGTTTGCAATTCGTATTTTGAGTCAAACTTGTAGTGCTACTGGGTGTGAGTGCAATTAGTTTGTCTTTGAGAGGATTCACACGAAGAAGAGAAACCGTTTGGATAAAAAATGGTTAATTGATCTAGTCTATGTCCAATACAACCTCCGGCTCAGACGCAACCAAAAGGCTGATTCAAATCCCATTGTGTTGGAAGACATTGATCCAACATCAGATTGGGTAGTGGAGAGTAATCCAGCAGAGTTTGATTCTGATGAGGATCTTGATTTGGATTTATAGGTGGAGGCATCACTCGAACATAACGTTCAGTTGAATGCAGATCCTGATCCACTTGTACCAGCCTTAGGGCCAACCCCAAGTCCTCTAGTCACAGGTGCTTCCTCTACTCAACCACGACAAAAGGGCATATCTTGTCTATCTTAGCGTGCAGTTGCTGCACAACCTGCTAGTGCTACCACTTCTACAGTTGCAATTGGAGATGAGGATGAGGAGGAGCCATGGGCTGGCCTGTCTGACTATGATCCAGAGGTTAAGCCAGATGATCTTGGCTCCTCTAGCAGTAGCCAGTAGTACTGGTCACAATTTACTTTTGTTGTAGAGGCCATTTCTAGCCTCCTTGGTTATGTGTTTTTGTTTTGATCTCTATACATCATCATGTATGTATTGGATAGTGCACTAGGTGCCATTTTGATATAATGGATATATTTATGAGCCTACTTTGATCATATGTTGTCTTCTATCTATATTCTAATGCTGTGTGTTTGCAAACATGAATTAAAATCTTTAAATTATGTTTTTTTATAAAATAAATAAATATTTAATGTATTTTTTACAACGACTGAGTCATTGAAATTGAGCCAGCCAAGTCGATACCGAGTCGGAGTCAGAGTCGACCCTCGGCTGAGTCGGAGTCGACCCTCGGCTGAGTCGGAGTCAGAATCGAAGTTTTAAAACATTGGTCAAGACATAGCATCACAATTGAGTAATCTCGTCATAAAAAATACGCTGAGACATCGTGATTCCTTTTATCATAGTTAAGCCAAGACTGTAATTGTGCCGAGACAGAGATTATATTGAGACAATGATCACGATTGTGCGTTTACTCAAATAGAATGCCAAGATTGTATGCTGTGTCAAAGCATGATGCTGTGAGATAATGATACCGAGATTGAGTGAGCTATGATGGAGTAATTGAGATCCTATTTATGTCACCCATTCGAAGAACTGAGACCTTATGAGATTGCGAGGTGTTACTTATTGTAATGACCATTGAAGACTTCAAGGATATCTGAGATCCTGTGACTGTACCCACAAAAAATTATAGAGGAATCCGAGTTTCTGTATCTCCCTTTTGCACAGACCCTATTGGGTATATCATCGTGATTCCTTTTATCATAGTCAAGCCAAGACCGTAATTGTGCTGAGACAAAGATTATATCGAGATAATTATACGGAGAGTGAGTGAGCTATGATGGAGTCACTGGGATCGTCTTTATATCACCCATTTGAAGAACTGAGACCTTCTGAGATTGTGAGGTCTTACATACTGTGATGACCATTGAAGACTTCAAGGATATCCGATATCCTGTCACTATACGCACAAAAAATTACAGGAGAATTTGAGTTATCTCCCTTTTGTGCAGACCTTATTGAGTATATATAGTGATCTGTCTTGTAGATAAGCCGACTTGTATTCATGAAGAGATATATCACCTTATTTGAGTTGACATGGTTGTTCTTTATTATACATTTTGAGGCCGACATCACTACTCTCTTCATTGTTTTGCTAGCTGATGTCCTCAGGAGGATTGTGCTTGTCTTGGAGGGCCTTTTAGACTAGTATACATTTACACATATGCTCAAGAAGAGCTCCTTATACATGACTTTGACTCTTTGACTCTGCTAGACTTGTGAAATGAGAAAGAAACTCATTACAAAAATAAAATTTCTTTTTCTTTACAAGTACAAAGGTCAAAATTACATTTTTAAATACTGAACCTAGTTACAATTTCTTCAACACTCCCACTTAACTACAGAGGTATTTATAATGGTACTTGGTCATTCTCAATTTGAAGAATTTTTCATAAGAAGAATCGTATTTGTAACATCTGTTATAGCATCTTATTAACCATCATTGTTTCCACAACAAGGCCTTCACTGATAACTCTATATCTCATTAGATTAGAGCACACACAATTTTGGCAAGACCAATGACTATAAACAACTTCATCATTGCCTCTCAAGGTACATACCCACCCGGGTGTTCACTGAATTTGACCTTCTAGGACTATTCTTATCTTGGGTTCCCCCTCAAAAAATATCGGTCCTCTTTCCTTCTCTTGTCTTGGATGCCCTACACATCCTCAAAGAGCATCAGATGCTAGATGATTACCCAATCCTCCATTTTTTCTTCCAAAGTGAAGACAAGAATGTTGTGTCTATCTCTCCCTCTCAACTGGGGATGATATGCCCAAGTTTCCTCTGATCAGAAACTTGCTCAAGCTCCCTTTTAATCAGGAACTTGTCAGAGCAACCTCTTGACTAGGGACTCTTCTATACATTGGCAACTTCTTCTTCGTGGGTCCTTCAGATGCTTGGTGAACTTCTCTCCTTGATGTCATGAAATTCAATTGAACTTCTTTCTTGTAGGGCAACGACCATCGATCACTTTCCTTCTTGGTTTGTTGTAGGAATTTACAGGGTAAGTTCCTCAGACAGAACACCAAAGGACACCGCTCACAAACAGATCACAGATCAATACACCAGTATTTTTGACGTGGTTAAAACCCTCAAAGAGGGAAACAGTCCACTGCCCGAGCCAACGCGGCTACTTCAGGCAATTTATTAATAAAAGAATGAAAATTTACATAAGCTTCTCTCGTGAACAGTTAACCTACAAATGACCCTCCATGCTCCTTCTAGAGTGATATTCTTTAAAACCTTAGTAGAAGTGCGATTTATTATGTAATTTGCACAGTTAATTGCTTCTGCCCAATAATTAAGACTAAGTCCTTTAGATTGAAGCAT
>APFE030177734.1:126904-139684 GCA_000404065.3 Pinus taeda
CATCAAAATATTATTGCTTTAGATATAATCTTTCATCGTCCATATGCAACCTACTTTGTCTCAGGATCCTGTAGCAACTATTGGTTCTGAAAACGACTTCCCGGATCTCCCAGAAAGTGTCTTCAAAGTTTTCAATCTTCACTACCTAACCTGTTCAAATACTCCTCTTCTACATAAAAAATCAAGTTTGATCGACTTTAGCGCATTGGTAATGTTTTGTAACAAAATGTCAGAGGTCGAGGGATCAAATCCCGACCTCTCTGCTGCTCCATTGTGATATGATATAACAAAAATATATATTTAAATAAATGGTGGCGGGGGTCTAACCATACCCACCATCGCCCATTCGCTCCACAATATACAATGCATAACCATATATTACAACCCTTATCACATTTAACTACATTGCAACCACTGGTGCTGAGAAAATGGCGGAACGAATGACTATGGTGGAGGTATGTCAAATATGTATGCAAAGTTTAGTTATGGTGGAGATATGGCGGGGTTGCCATTAATGGCGGTCTCCGCCATTTTTTCATTTAATACAAAACAACCATACCTTTAATTTATTTATTTCAACCTTACAAACAAGAAACATGCAACATGCATAGCCTAAATGGTAAGGTGTGGAGATTGTAATGAACATGTCATGGGTTTGGATCTCGTTAGCTCTGCCGACCCTTCATTTAATTTTTGGTGAATCTGATGAGGCGACGTGTCGCCCACTTTATAGGGCCAGGTGTCGCCTTGGGGTTGGTCCCATGCACCCAATCGAAGCGTGCCGCTTGTAAACTGCCATCTCATTGCACAGAGAACATCTAGCCAATTTCCATGTCAACATTAACTTGGACTGCCATTGAATTTGAATTTGAATTTTTAGAGTTTGCCCTGAAAAATGACCTTGAATAACTTTCACATATGGATTCGATTTTTTCCCATTCAAGTTGCTTTGGAATTGTTTTTCTGAACTCTATGCGATGGCACTAGTTTTTCTCGAATCCATTTTTTTTGAATTTTGGCCTCTTTTAGGTCCTTGACCATCCATTGATCAATTCTGGATCAACAATAGACATTTGGAGTAGCCACAACGACACCCAAACAAAATTAAAATATTACGTTTTAAAAACCAAAAAGATTTTGCTGAAATTCCTCTGGGTAGACCATTAGACAAAGGTTTTGAGCATGTTATAGAATTGGAGGAGCATGTATAGGTAGTTATAACCAGTCCTCACTGACATCCCAAGGTCTACAAAGATGAGATAGAGAAGGCCATTAAGGAGTTGTTCAGGTTGGGTTATATTTGACCTAGCTCCAGTCTGTTCACTTCTTTGTTATTGATGGCTAAGAAGAATGAAATACCTTGTGGATGTGCATAAACTATCGGTCTCTTAACAAGAGAATAATCAAGAACCAATATCCTAATCCTAGGATAAATGAGTTGATGGATGAATTGAGAGGAGGGGGAGGATATTTTTCGAAGATTGATCTTCGCTTACCCTACCATCAGGTCCAGGTTAGGGAGCATGACATCCCAAAGATAACTTTTA
Source organism: Pinus taeda (assembly GCA_000404065.3). Taxonomy (NCBI): domain Eukaryota; kingdom Viridiplantae; phylum Streptophyta; class Pinopsida; order Pinales; family Pinaceae; genus Pinus; species Pinus taeda. The sequence goes on from APFE030177734.1 coordinate 128,452, forward strand.
TATGCCACTATGGGGCATTATGATTTATTGGTTATGCCATTTGGGCTAACCAATGCCCCCACAACTTTCCAGTCATGGATGAACCATGTGTCTAATAAAAAATTGTAGAAGTACTTGTTTGTTTTCTTTGATGATATATTAGTCTTCAACAGGACATGGAAAGACCATCTCATGCACTTGGAGGAGGTGTTGGGGATTCTAGAGGAGCAAAAACTATACAAAAATGAGTCCAACTATGAGTTTGGCATGACCAAAATGCTCTATTTGGGGCATGTGATTGGGAATGATGGGGTTCAGATCCACTAGGAGAAAATATAGGCAATCATCAATGGCCCACCCCAAATAACATAACAGATATGAAGAGATTCCTTGACCAGTGCACCTACTATAGGAAGTTTGTAAAGGGGTTCTCAGTTAACAACACCTCTTACAAACCTCACCAAGAAGGGAGCCTTCAGTTGGTCAGAGAAAGCACATGAAACATTTGGGAAGATGAATTTGATGATGAGTACATGCCATGTGCTTACACTACTAGATTTCACCCAACCATTTCCGTTGGAGTGCGATGCTTCGGGGATGGGGATACAAGAAATTCTTATGCAAGATCATCACCCCATAGCGTTCGAGAGTCATAAGCTCAAAGATTATGAGTGGCACTATTCGATTTACGATAAAGAGATGTTGTCCATCATGCATGCATTGACCAAATTTAGGCAATATATGGTGGGGAACAAATTTAAGATAAAGATAGGTCGCAACAACTTCTGGTTCCTCATGGAACTGAAGGAACTGAGTGAGAGACAACAAAAATTGATTAATAAATTTCAGGCCAGGAAAGAATAATATAGTGGTCGATGCTCTTTCAAGGGTGCCACCCACTCTCTCACTCATGGAGATGGCATATGATTGGAAGTCGCTACTTCTTGTGGAGTATCCGAAGAATAAATTTTCCTATGAGATTCTAGAGGGGTTGATTCCGTTGAAGAATCTAAGGGAAGATGACATTAATGATTCTTCTAACTATGATAACTGCTTGTGATGTATTTTTAATTATTAAGATTATCTTCTTCTTCTTCTTATTATTGTGTGTTCTTCAATAATCAAACAACTACCAAAACAACAAGATCAACTAGATACAAGTACACAAGATGTAGGCTCCAAGCCAGGGAAAAACCTCTTCTCTTGGGAGGAAAACCATTCAATCTCTTCTTATAGATTATTTATTGAGGAATACCAAGACCCTTGACCAAAAATGAAGCCCTTCCAAGACCAAGATCAACTTCTCAAAAATGTTCTTGCTTCAATTCTTTCCAAACCCAGGAGAATCTCTTCTGGCAACACTAATTTGACTTCTAGCCACAACATTTCGGCCATAACTGCAGATCTGCAACTTTGGCCCCTTGGCAACAACTCCTGTTTCCCACGTGTGGACTAGAACTACTTCTTCTTTGCCTCCAACTAACTCGCTTGACCTAATTTGTCTTTTGGAACTAGAAGGGGACTTTATTGGTCCTTCCTTCAACTCTTTTTCACCAGATCGAACCTCCACAAAAAAACCCTAGACAAGTAGCGAAATCCCTAGCAAAAAAGATGTAGAATTTCAACCCTCTTCTTCGTACGTCTGGAGAGAGAGAGAGAGGAACCCCAAACACTTCTTCTCCTTCTTCTGCCTTCTTCACTACCCTTTTCTGCTTCTTCTTCACATTAGAGAGAGAGGAATGAATGTGTCAAAATGAGGTCGAACTGTCTCATATATATAGGTCTTCTAGAGGTACGAATTCCAACTTCTAGGCTGATTTGGTCTTGGAAGGCCAAATAAAATACAAAAATAATTCTTTTTACAATTTACAAGATGACCGATGGGGTCCTCATATTATGACAATGTCCCTATTTGACTTCTTGACCTAAGACAATCCTAGAAGCACTTTCAATTAGTGCTTGGCCTATAAAAAAAATTTCTTGGGCAAAAAACCCATGCTCAATAATAATAATAATAATAATTATTTTTCTTTCTTTTACAAAATACAAGAATCAAAAATACATTTCATATTTATGAAGACTAAACCTAGTTACACTTTCTTCAACCTTGATAATACTTAAAGCCATTGTCTCTTGCTTTCTTGTCATCTAAGAGACCATGGAGGATCCCAAGCTAAAACATCCTCCTGTAGTAGTTCTTCCATCCTTCTCACTACCTCCCCAATTGGAATTGGTAAATCTTTCTAGATGAACATCTTTTCCTTTTTCATACTCCAGGCATTAGTGGACGGTTCCCTGTAGATATCTCAGTATATGCTTGGTAGACATCTAATGATCATGTCTAAGATACATTTGAAATTGACTGAGAAAATTTACTACAAAATATATGTCTGGCTAAGTATTCACCAGATACATCAGGGAGCCAATCAGTTGTTTGTACCTAGTAGGATCCACTAGACTGAATTCATAATTTGTTAAAATTGGTACTAGGGCCAAAATCCATGTGGGTCATCTTATTTATGGCAACTAATATTTTTCTTGGATCCCTCTCATCGAGACGTGTAGAATTGATCTAAAGATCATCCGATTTCGATAAGCATTCATGGAGATGTGAATTTATTAGTGTTATGGGATAATTCGTCAAGGTCGGCCAACAACCAAATAAAACCCACTTATGCTCAAAGTTTTAGTATAATTAATGGAGGAATTCAAGTCATTTAACACTCATCTCTTGTGATCTCACTCTCCACTTGTTTTGGATTTTTGGTGGAAGAGGAGGTCTAGAGGTAATGCCTTCTACGCAACCCAAAGAAGGGTCATCTAGGAGAGCCCTAGTCGCAGATTTGTAGGAGATTTGGCCGTAGATCTAAGAGGCCCTAATCTGCAGCTAGAAGAGCCCTAATCTGTAGCTAAAGGGAGCCCTAATACACAACTAGAAGAGCCCTAATCCGCAGGAAAGGGAAGGCCCTAATCCACAGCTAGAGGAAGCCCTACACTGCACTACCTAAGGGTGGTATGAAGATGCCCTAGCTACATCAAGAGAGGATCAAGAAGAGGACAGTTTGCTGGGTTGATTTGCGGACTGTCCAAGGATTGTTTGAGGGCTATCAAGACAAGTCCTAGTTGCTATTTAAGTGCCAAGTTGGTGGGTAGTGAAGGATGAAGAGCTAGAGGGACAAAATGTTGAAGAAGAATGTGTGTTTGGGAATGCATAGAGACTGTCTCATGACAGTGCTAGGCTGCAGGCCTTAGCACATAGGAAGAGATGCATATACGGTTGTTAAGATGGACTAGCCCCTCAGAAAGCAGCGTGGACAAAGAGGAGGCTTCACTAGGGATGTTGCAAACCTTTGAGGTTTGGTTTGTGGACTGTCATAAGGGTTTAGGGTTGCAACACATGCCCTAACCAGGGCTGTCACAAATGCAGAAGAAAACATCAGCTCAACAATGTTTTGCAGGGGTGTTGGATCCTAGTTTAGGATCAATATTATAGTTGGTTGTTGTCCTGAAAGGGAACCTAGCTGTTGTTGTTGTAGGTGACATCAGGGCCATATTTAGGTACAACTGTTGCAGTGGAAGCAATTTTTTTTTCCCATAAGGAAAAATCATAATTTAATTAATAATAACAAAATTACATCTTGTAGATGCTGAGGCGCATATGCATAAAGCAGATCAAAGACTGCTCTTAAAAGAAAAACCAGAAAGAAAGTAATTGGAAGAAATATAATGTACATATGGGGAGGAAATTATGCTTTTCTCCCTTTTTTCTTCTCAACCTTTCGCCACTCCCCTTGAGTCGGTGAGGACGAAAAACGTACGAGAGAAGTGTCCTCCACAGGGCGAGGATTGTCCTTGTATGAATCAAAGTGATATGGAAAATGATGTCTTTTGGCTCCACTGGTGTCTGTTGTATCTGGTATCTTCTCCGACAAAGGGTCCATCAGTTCTTGTGCTTCTAATTCCTTAGTTTCTGGCGCCTTGTGTGTCTAATTGTTCGCTTTGGGGATGGTTTCCGTAGCTTCCTCCTCAATAGGAACATCATCAGGATCTGGGGGAGGGATAGTTGCCTCCTCATCCTTTGCTACTTCATATGGGTTCATTGTGTGTTGACAACCTCTTGGTTTTTGTGATTGTTTCTTGTTTCTTCTGGTTTCTTTTTTGGCTTGTGGGCAGTGACTAAGAAGGTGACCTATTTGTTGACAGCCATGACACCTAAAGGCCGTGTTGTCATAATCTAGTGGTTGTTTCCACTATGTGTTGTTATGGATCAAAATTATGCTATCAGGTAAGTCTTGACTAAGATCTACCTCTACACAAATTTTGCAAAAAGTATGCATGCCTCTTGTAATTCTTTCCACGTCTTTCTTGAGGTATTTTCCTATCGCATTCCCCATTGCTTCGAAGGCTTTGGGTAACTAGAAGTGTAGCGAGAGGTTGTGTAACTTAACCCATACTAGTATTTTGGAAACCACCATAGTAGTGGTGTCAAAACCTGGGAACCAGGGAGTCATGAAGAGTCATGCATTTCCCAAGAACCATGGACCCTCATGGAGGACATATTCCCTTTCCTTAACCGTGTCGAATCTAACAATAAAAAAACCTTTGGAGCATAAATGAATATCAAAATTTGTTGTCCATGTGGAGTAGATCCATTGTTCTAATGCATCTGTTTTGGGCCAAAAGCCATTGAATCTGCATATTACAACGTTTGTAGAAAAATTAGTATAAAATTGTTTACCTCCGGCAGAGAAATTGTCAATACTGGAGTTTGCGTTTTTTTCTCCACAATATAAGGTCCAGGTAGATCTTGTGGTGGTGCTGGCTTGTTGATGGCTTCACCCTTCCATTTGATGACATCCTTGAAAGAACCTGTACCCTTTGAGCTAGATCCAAAGCTTCCACCTCTCAGCCTTGTGTTTAGGATGATGGTTGAGTCTGGCACAATTCCATAGTCCTGCACTGTATATTGGTCCTGTAAGATTTGTCCAGCATATATCAAGCTTTGCATGTTTGCTGATATGCCTGTATGTGCTTGTATTTCATACTTTATAAGTGGAAGTAGTATGTATAGGCATGTATAGGTACAAATGTTGTAGTGGAAGCAATATGTACAACATGTTTAGGTACAATTGTTACATAGTGGAGGCAGTGTGTACAACAACATGTATAGGTACAACTGTAATGATTGCAGCCTAGTGGAGGCAGTATGTACATCAGCATGTATGGGTACAACTGTAAGTAGTGCATCATAGTGCACCATGATGGGTGCAACCATGACTGGTTGCATTTCTATGACAAGAACAACTCAGTGAATGGGTGCAACATGATGAGGAGATGTAGCACGATGGAGAATCAATTGGAAGTAGCTTGTCTTCAATTGATCTCATGTATCATCTTCTTAGAAATGATTTATTATCTTATCTCACTTGTAGAAGTAAGAGGGAGTTGGATTCCAAATATGGAATGGTAAACTACAAGTCCTTGAATACCTCAAGGATATTAACTTTCAGAAGTTATATGGTGGTGATGCCGGACAAGATTTGGGAAATGCCTCTGAGTTTCATAAAACTCATCTACATTGATGTTCTTGGTGAACTTCTGTCCGTATATATGCTTTACAGTTAGCATGGTGAGCTCATATTTGGTTGAGCCTCACTAGATTGATGCCAAGAATCTTCTCAGATATCTTCAGGGAACAATCTCTCATCGGTTGAGATACATTACCAGAAATATGAAGCTGCATGATTATTTGAATGCTAACTGGGCAAGCAGTGTGGAGGATCGCTAGAGCACTTCTTAGTGTTGGTTCTCTCTGGATTCTGCTTGGATACCATGGATAAGCAGGAAGCAGGAGTTGGTTTCTATAAGCACCGCTGAGACCGAATACATAGCTACAAGTATGATCTCGTGTGAAGCTGCCTAGTTGTGGAAGCTCATCAATGAGCTGTTTGTACACATGATGAATACCACAAGGTGACTCACCCTCATCTTGTGGTGCGCTATGTACAGGGTGACAGGTTCAACCTTTCCCTGTGAGACCTCGTGGTGACTATGGAACATGATGATTAGTTCTCCTATGGGTCGGGATGATTAGTTCTCCCGTGGCAACTATGGAATAGGATGATTAGTTCTCCTGTGGGCTGGGATGATTAGTTCTCCCATGATAACTATGGATTAGGATGATTAGTTCTCCCATGGCGACTGTGAGCCAAGATGATTAGTTCTCCCATGGCAACTGTGAGCCAAGATGATTAGTTCTCCCATGGAGACTGTGAGCCAAGATGATTAGTTCTCCTATGGGCTAGGATGATTAGTTCTCTTGTGGCAACCAATGGATAGGATGATTCGTTCTCCTGTGGACAGGACAAGATGATTAGTCCTCCTGTGGGCCGGGATGATTAGTCCTCCTGTGGAAACTATGGAACAGGATGATTATTTTTCCTGTGGGTCGGGATGATTAGTTCTCCCGTGGAAACTACGGAATAGGATTATTAGTTCTCCTATGGGCCGGGATGATTAGTTCTCCCGTGGCGACTATGAGCCAGGATGATTAGTTCGCCTGTGGGCCAGGATGGTTAGTTCTCTTGTGGCAACCAATTGACAAGATGATTCGTTCTACTGTGGACATGATGATTCGTTCTCCTGTCAAGGCATCATACCCATGTAGTCTAGGACTCATGGGAAGTACCTCTCATCTGATCAATGAGCAGGGAAATGGGGTTAGGGACCATAGTAGTACTATCGATGGACGCATCGTAGTATCTATTGTACTCCTTATGCTAGGATGACCTTCATTGATCTAGGATCATTATGAGTGGTTTGAGACACTCTCTTGTGATATTGATCTGGAATCAATAAAACTGACTTTTGGTTAGTAAGATGAAACTGACTTTGGGTCAGTAGAGAATGGTATGAGACATTCTTGATCAATTCTTCTTCTTCATGGTTCAGTAGAGCAGAGCATAACTGAGCGGAGAAGAGCAGAGAAGAGCAGAGCATAGCTTAGCAAAGTAGAGCAGAGCAGTGCAGGGCACTGATGGCAGAGATAGTACAGTCGGACATATGGATCAGTGGATGGAGTTCTCCCTAGTTGAGAGGGAGTATTAAAATTGGCAACTAGGTCCAAACTCCATGTGGGTCATTTTATTTATGGCTGCTAATATTTTTCTTGGATCCCTCTCATCGAGAGGTGTAGGATTGATCTAAAGATCATCCAATTTCGATAAGTATTCATGGAGATATGAATTTATTAGTGTTACGGGACAATTCGTCAAGGTCGGCCAACAACCAAATTGATCCGAATTGGATCCATGAAAAATAATCAAAATACCATGACTGTATAAGATCGGGACAAACTTCGAATTGAAGAGCACATAGCGATCAGAAAGACCTTCGAACAATGGCAATTGGCAGCCAGCAAGGAACGACGATGACCTCGGTCAAAGCGTGCTGACCGAGGCCCATGGAGACTGTCCAGGAGGCCAAACTGGCACTCGGGAAGCTCAGATCGGGAAAAGGAGGCTGTTTCTGATTCGCGATTAGCACTAGCACTAATCGTGCATTGTTGGGCAAAACTCCTCGAGAAGGAAAGCCCCAAAGCGTTCGATCACATGGAAGCCGGGAAAACCGTGGGGAAAGCGCTAAAGGCTAAATGTGGGACCCGCGCTCCAAAACCAGCAGTATATCGGGGGCATGCTTGGGCGGTAAGCAAATTTGGAGAAAAATGAGTGATTCCATTCAGTGCCCGGCGCGTGGCAGGTGGATGAGAGAGAAAGCCACAGCTCATCGCACGCTAACGGTTGAGAAAGTCAACTGCGCAAAATGTGCGAATGACGTTGGATCTGGGGGCTCCAGATCTAACGGCTGAGAACGCGCCTGATGAAAGAACCATATTTGACAGGGGATTAAGCCACGATCTATAAGGATTTGAGGTTCGATTTGACCATTGAGGTGGTAGATGAGTCATTTCCCGACGTAACCGAAGAACCGAACCAATGAGGAAGAGTTGGCGCAGTTCACGAGAGGACAAGTGGCCACTCCCTGTGAGCCGATGACCATGACACAGAGACAGGGAACTCCAAGTGAATAGCAGTAGATGATCTGACGGAGGTGGAAGGGGAATCGAATAGTCATGAGATCAACTGGCTTTAAAGCCATGAACAGAGAATAGAAAGGACACCAAGGGGACACCTAGAAGAAGAACCAGAGAAAAGAAGATGAAGACAGAGAAGTGAAAAGAAAATGAAGCAAGAAGCAGAAACACAGAAAGCTGAGCTGACCTGCAGCATAAGGCAGCATCGAGCAATCCCCGAGAGGATCTGTCAGGAATTGACCACCACATTGGGCTCCTCCCATTGAAGTCCAGAGAGGTCAAGAGTTGATAAGGAAAAGCGTTTGTGCACTCTAGTGGCTTGGGAAATCCGAGGACCACCCTGCCAAGCAACTCTGTTTTAGAAGACTCAGATTGAGCTCCTCATTGTAATTCTCTGCTTTAAAGACACAATAAAAGAAGGCCACCATTGAAAGCTGGATCGGAGATGTAGCCCTGGAGGATAGGGTGGACTCCTTATTAATTGTTGTGTTCTTGTATTAGCTTACTATGTTTCTCTGTTGTTTTCCAGTGTCTGTGCATTTCGCAATTTGATCGATCCATTGCTTAAAATAACATAGACACACATCAGCACATGAGTCTGTAATACCTTCATTCAATAATTAATTAACTGAGGTCACTCAAGGATGAGTTTCAAATCAAGTGGTATTAGAGCTTTAGGCTGTTAAGGTTAGACAAGCTTGTGTTGGTTTAGCTATGAATGCTCATTAGATCAAAGCTAAAATTAGGAGAAGGAGAGTAGGTCAAAACTAATCCTAAAATTGGGAGAGTCTATCCTTGGAAGACAATGTTAGAGGAAGGTCCTATGGGTCCAGATCCTCAATTCATAGAAAGTTTCTTAGCCATAAAGTCCATGGTAGAAGAAATGTATAGGGACTTTAGAAAACATAAGGATGAAGATTCATCAGGCTCTAAACAAGACAAAGGAGAAGACGAGTCTCAGTTCCATGACCACTCCAAAGGAAAGGGGAAAGAGGAAATCTTTCTCACACCTCCTAATAGCCCTGTACATAACAAGAAAGCATCTTTGATCAAGCTAGATGTTAAATTTGATTTGCCTATATATGATGGAGAGTTAAATGTAGAAAAGTTGGACAATTGGATTATAAAAATTGATGTGTATTGCAGAGTACAGAACATCGACTTAGACAAGAGAAAGATTCAGCTAGCAAGCCTACGCCTAGGATGCACTACCTTGGTTTGGTGGGAAGGCAGAACCCAAGCTGACATGAAAAGACATGGTAAGACTATCTCTGTCTGGAGTGAATTTGTGTCTACAATTAAAAAGCAGTGTTATCCATTGGCCTACATGCAACAAGCCATGATGAGTTGGCAAACTCTTCGACAGTTGAAAGGGAAAAGTGTGCAGGGGTACACTCAAGAATTTATAAAGATAGAATTGATTCTAGGAATCTCAATAGGCTCACCAGATAATCTTTTGAAGTACATTGGTGGTCTACATAGCTACATGAGGCATACCATGCTCATGTTTAATTCCACTAGTATAGATGAGGTATCTATACAAGCTACTCATCTAGAAGCTAGAGGAAAGAATGGAAATCTAGAAGTTAGGGGATGATCCCAACCCATTACAAGCAAGAGCAAGGAGAAGAGAAAGAAGAAGTGGAAAGCAAGTAAGGCTAACACTGCACTAAAAGCAAAGCCTCATGCACTCACTTTAAAAAGGATGGCATGATGATGAGCATTGTTGGATTCTACATCTAGAGCTGAGACCTAAGAAGTTCGAGGGCAAGAAGAAGAAGACTACTGCAACTATTCAAGAAGATTTGGGGTCAGACTCGAGAGATGAAACAACCATTGCAGCCATAGGTATAAAAGGTTGTCTGCTTTAGAGAATGCTGAAATCAAGAAGCGGGTGCAGGAGTTACTCGAGAAGGGGTTCATCAGGCCTAGCACATCACCATGTGGGTCACCAATTCTTTTGGTGAGAAATAAATATGGTTCGTGGAGAATGTGCATTGATTACCGAGCACTCAATAAGATAAAATAAAAATTCGTTGTCCCCTTCCTCGCATAGATGATCTTTTAGATCAATTGAAGGAAGTTGTTTATTTCACCAAGCTAGACTTGCATAGTGGATACCATCAGGTTAGAGTTGAAGAACAAGATGCATGGAAGACTGCTTTCCAAACAGAGTAGGGATTGTATGAGTGGCTGGTTATACCTTTTGGCTTAACTAATGCTCTTGCTACTTTCATGAGATTAATGAATGATGTACTTAGACCTTTTCTTGGTGATTTTGTTATTGTGTATCTGGATGACATTCTGATTTTTAGTAAAATGTGGGAAGAACACTTAAAGCATGTTAAGCAGACATTAGATGTTTTGAAAAGAGAAAAAATTCATGTTAAACTCTCAAAATGTGAATTTGGCAAAACATCTCTGAATTATTTGGGTCATTTAGTAGGGGGTGGTGAATTGAAAATAGATCCCTCTAAGGCGACAATCATTGTAAACTGTCCTAAACCCAAGTCTGCTACAAAAGTGAGAAGCTTCTTAGGGGTAGCACAATATTGGAGGAAGTCCATTTCTAACTTTTCCTTAATTGCAACTCCCTTACATGCTTTAACAGGATTGAACAAGGTGTTTCAGTGGGGAGGCAAACATCAGGAAGCCTTCGACACCTTGAAAGAAAATATTAGTACAACACCCGTACTAGCACTGCCTGATCTGCAAAGACCATTTGAGATCCAAACAGATGCCAGTGACTATGCCATGGGAGCAGTGTTGACACAACACGGTAAACCCATATGTTATCATTATGAGACTTTTAATCCTGCAGCAGTTAACTATCCTACATATGATAAAGAGTTGTATGTATTAGTTTAGAGTGTGAAAAAGTGGAAACATTACTTAATGGGAAAAGAGACAGTAATACATACGGATCATCAACCACTTCAATATCTACACTCCCAAACTAAGTTGCAGCAATCAAGACATTATAGATAGATGGGTTTTCTACAACAGTTTCATTTAGTCATCAGATATAAAAAGGGCATACAAAATAAAGTTGTAGGCATGATATCTAGACCCATTATAAATGCATCTACTATACTTAAGCATAATTCTGTGCTACATGAAAGCTACATTGAACAATATGCTCAAGATATAGACTTTAAAGAT